>CM050164.1:326676212-326781955 GCA_027410445.1 Discoglossus pictus | reverse complement strand
AGTTTATGTGCTCAGTAATGAATTACTTTAATTACGTACGTTTTAAGGAGAGTTTTACTGTATGCCTTCCTCTACATTCAATCTATATTCAAGTTAACAATTATTGTGATAGAAATTGCATTTTAATACTGATTAATTTAAAGGTCAATTGTTTTTACATTCAAATGTTAATACTTTTAATAAAAAATTAGGTTACAAAATGTATTCACTATGTTCCTGTTTATAATGTTCAAAATTATACCAATGTTTTGTCAACTTCTAAACTTACATAAAAAATAAAGTTCAAGTTTAAAAATATATACTTTGAAGGTTATTGCTTACATATATTTTAAACTTCATGTTAAAATTCGCGACGTTTAAAGAAGGCTTTTTACTTTTTGCTTTCCTATTCATTCAATGTATATTAAAGTTAACAATTCTTCAGATACAAATTACATTTTAAAAAACCATTACATCAACATTTTACAAAAATACACGTTCATATTAAAATACTTACAAGTGACAAAAATATATGTTAATAACTAAACAACTTGACAAACATATACATCACATTGCCGTCATTTTTTGACGGGCAAGTCGCTAGTTATTGATATTATTGAACATGTCAAACGCATGCTAAGCCACAAGAACTGCCATTAGATCGAACCCATAAATTCACCCTAACACTGCCTTCTCCCTAACTTTCAGATGTCGTCTGACTAGCTTGGATGGGCGAGGATGATGAAAATTATTGATCAACTCATTCATCTCAGTGGCTTGTATTCATGTGTGTTCTTCAGGGCCAAAACCTCTCCAGACAACAAGATATGGAAGAGAAAACCCCTAGAAACTAGAGTCTAGAACAGCAGACAACTCAAATTCTTAATGGGAATTCATAAAACACAGTTACAGAGTGATGGAAATTGTTTCTGAGTGTAAGGTTTGAGTAAGGCCACATGAAATATTGTATGTATCTTTAGCTTGGTGGTAATGAAAAACTGCTGGACTGAGTTTAATTTGAATTGGAAAGAGTCCAATGAATTTTGGACTCAACTTGGATGAGGGCTGTCGAAGCCCTAGATTTTGTGTAGAAAAACAAAAAGGTGGCTTCATTAAGCACACTTCACTGTATGGATATTTAACATCAAATGGTACATGAGTTGTTAGAAAAGAGAACTGGTAGTAAAATGGAGTGAGTTAATAAATGTCAAAAAGGAGAAAAAAGAAACAAACCTTAACTACTAGCAGCTCAAACATCACATATATAGTTGTGAGCATGCGAGTTGTTGCTAACGCTTGCGGGCTCGCGAAGCGAGGGCAGAGGACGAGGGCCTCAGTTGCTGGCATGGAGCGCCGAAGGCCCTCGCAAACTTTACGTTGCACTGCAAACAACACGACACACCAATTACGACCCTCGCAAACTTTACCTCGCAACGCAAACAACATACAACACACGTTAACACACATTACGACCTCGCAACACTCGGACGCAACTCGCGAACATTACAAAATTCAAAACACAATAAATACACACAGCACATACATAAAAAGCTTACCTACAGCAAGAGGGAGCATCCAGGACCTCAAAAAAGCAACTTACACCTTGATTTCACTCAAAATAGAAGAGTTTAGACACTAAAAAATTTGCTAAGCGACAGAAAAAATGGCCGGCGAACAAAACGAAAACAAGGCTACACACGCAAACACCATACGAGACACGTTAGCACACATTACGACCTCGCAAAAATCGGAACGCAACACGCAAACATTAAAACATTTAAAACACAATAAATACAGACAACACACACATAGAAAGCTTACCTACAGCAAGAGGAACCATCCAGGACCTCAAAAAAGCAACTTACACCTTCATTTAAATAAAAATAAAACAGTTTAGACACTAATAAAATCGCTAAGCGAGAGAAAAAATGGCAGACGAACAAAACAAAAACGAGGCTACAGCACTCGAAACACAGAAAACACCACAACACACTCGCAAAACACCACAAGAAACTCGCAAAACACCACAAAAGACCTACGGATAATCCGCGAAGACGCATACCACACATTACCCGCCATTTTACGCCAATGCGGAAGTACACCACTATGCTAACGTTTTCGGCCTGCGAACGCAGTATTACACTGCACACATTCACCACACTTACACAGCAGCTCCACACCACTAATGCTGCAGCAACATCAAAACACATTGACAGCTCTTCAACACAATGCTTCAAAATAGGTAAAGTATATTCATTTATTAATGTATTATATATTTCATTATTACACACCAAATAGCATTAGCTCACTTACAATTTCATTGCCAGCATTTTTTGACCGGCAATTCGCTAGTAAGTAAGAATCCTAAGCCTTACCAGGTAGAATTATAAAAAATAAAACATAACCTTTATTAGTTTATCTTAAAATACAAAAAAACTAAATGGAGGTGCCCAATCAGAGAACGAACCAACTTTAATAGGTTAGTTCTTTGAACATGATACACTCTGAGAGCAATCTCTTTTAGCTCACTTGTGCCCTTCACAGGGATAAATATCCTGTAGTATACCAGTCTGGTCTCACTCAAAACAGTGACCCAGGCCCGAAATACCAGGCAATTCCACCCTGAACAGGAGAAACAGCAATCTCCTTCATTGGGCCTCGTCAGTGAGGTACAGCTATACTCCCTAAAACACAGTGAGCAAGGGTCCATGTCTGGAGTCCCCTATACCTCTTAGGGAGACTAAACTCTAAGGTGCTCATCAGAGATGAAACTAACCTTAATAGGTTAAATGAATGGACATGATAACCCAAAAATACCAGTTAATTCTACCCTGGACAGCAAACCCCAGATGTACATTTCAGTCTTGATTGGGCCTCACCAGTGAGGAGTAGCTGAACTCCCTAAGGTACAGTGAGCACTGGGTCCATGTTTGAGTCCCCTATTATCTTTAGGGAGAATATGCCCTAAGGGTCATGTGAATAAACAAAAAACAAACTAAAGCTTCTCAATGAGAGACAAATAGAGCACCTCTATTTATTTGTGTTTATCTTAAAATTGAATGTATTACATTTATTAATAAAATAATACAATTCCGGCACATTAAAAAATAAAATATATGGACATATCTTATGGGTCTACAATCTTAAAGTATGATGGTAAATATGTAAAGTACTCTGATCTTAATAATAGGCCATATTATTTTGACAATAATAGTGACTAGATAGAATGGTGACAACAATAATAATACATGAATTGCTATAATAGTAGTGATAAAGCACAGCTGTTGTGACAATAGTAAGTTTGAACTCAGCATAGTGAGTGTATATTTAGTTATGATAACTATTAGAGGTCATACCAATCCTTGAGCAGGTTCATATAGACTTTTCTTAAAAACATGTTATATAATCTCCTATTAAGGCACTGAGTTATGCCATCAGACAAAAAATAAAAAAACATGGCTACCAGTAAAGTCCGTCAGAAGACATAGAGTTAAGTACAAGGAAATATGTAATCATATGGCAATACTCTCTATTTCCTGTTTAAAAGCAGGTTTTGGCTGAAATTAAAGTGAACATTTCTATCCCTGTAGTAACATATGTGGTAAATTCAGTGGATCATAGGAGTGGAGCAGCAAAGAGCTGCTGTCCATCTAAGAGATTGTGTACCCACATGTGACGTCACACTATGTAACGCACAGCAATGAAGAGGCCTAAATCCACATTTTTATTATCTGCTTTAACAGAGGTCAAACCAGGTCCTATAATGAGGCACTATTTAAAAGTAAGTCCATGCTTATGATAGGTTATTGATGACACAACCTTTGTTCCCCCCCCCCCTTTCTTCCTCAGGAAGCTTGCATGAATCTGTACCATCCATTTACAGGGATCCAGAAAAATGCAGAAAAGAAGCAAAGGGAGCATGACCAGACATGAATTTTCAGCACAATGTGTAAAAGTGTAAACAACCTTTGTTCTTTTTTTCTTATCATATGTTCTGTGTATATTAAGGTATAGGTAATTCTATGTGAATAAAGCTTTTGCTCTTTTATTTTTTATTCCTTATTCTTCTTAACTACATCGTCCACAAACAGAGATCCAGAAAAACAAAGAAAAAAAGACTAGGGGGGTGCGTGATCAAATATGAGTTTGCCATACAATAAAATGATGTGTCAAAAATCTAAATATATTAAAGTGAATATATTACAATGAGAACATAAGTGATTAATAAAGTGAATAATAAAATGAAACTACCTCAAAGGATGTTATAAAACTCTAATACAGGAAAAAATATAAATGAATATAATATTTATGAGTGTGTGTCAATGGTAACAAATATTGATAGCCACAAAATAATAAGAAAAAAGGAAACATAGTAAAAATGCACGTTTAGGCCATGCTATTGCATGTACGTCATGTAGTGTGACATCGCATGTCGGGACATGATCCCTTACATGGAGGGCAGGACTTGCTACTCCACTCCTTTGATCCACTGAAATTACCACATACAAAGTAATCACTTACATATGTTGTCCAACTTTGGGATTGTAGACCCATAAGATATGTCCATATATTTTATTTTTTTATGTGCCAAAATTAGATTGTATTATTAATACATTTAATACATTGTGTTTTAAGATAAACTAATAAAGGTTATGGGTTTTATTTTAGTCTTCTGGTTCTCCTTCCTTTACTATATCTGGTAAGGGTTAGGAATCTTACTTATGTGTGAGCTCCAGGTAGTTACAAAGGGTGATTACTTTTTTCTCTTTATTGACATTCATTGAGCATATTATGAGTAGAAGGGAGTAGAAGGCCATACTTGATGAATGTCATCTGCCCTTAGATCAGTTTCAGGATTCCCAGTAGGAAGAGTAGATAAAGGAAAACAAAGCTGCATAAAATGGCATAGTATGTAAGGAATCATGACGTTGGATATTATGCCAAGAGTAGGAGATCAACCCAGTTTGGTTTCCAGAACAGAAGCATCTGATTTACTGTTCCATCTTTTATCTGGTTCTCTCAGTGAGTCCACTGGTTTGTGTGTGCTGCACTGTAGAAAACTTTAATTGTATGCCAAGTCTCTGCATAAAGGATCTCCAGAATTGGGAGACAAACTGGATTTCTAGGGTTATACTTCATATAGTCTATAGATTTCCTGAAGATTTGGCTCCACTAGATCAGCAGCACAGTGTAGTTTAGGAAGTTGCATGAAATGGGCTTGACTGGAGAACTGATATACTACTACCCATATTACAGTCATTTCTGTGGCCAGAGGCAGGTTGGTAATAAAGTCCATAGAACTCAAATGGAATAGACTATGAGTTATTGAATCTGGCACAGGTGTTACAAGCTCCAACAATATTCTTGTGTTCAGTCGAATCCTTAGGCCATCAAAAATAACAGGAAAGAAGATTTGCAGACACATAGTTTTGCAGAAACAGGGATGACCAGACCAGTAGGAGGCAATAGATCTATGACATCTTTATAATAAGATGGAGGAACAAATAGAGATTCTCTTGGTAGCATAGTTTCTTGAGGCATCTCAAACTGAGCAGCAGAGATCTTGTCGAGCAGGGGCAAAGTAATGAGGGATAGAAATTATGTAAGAAGCATGATCGTTAATTGGATGGGAGGAGGCCCATGGACCCTGAGAAAGAGCATATGCTATAAAGATTTTAAAACCAGGACAGAAACTAATCAAAGTAAATGCTCAAAAATAATATGGGCCACCAGGTTTGTCAAGAATGTAAGCATTGAGCAGACTCAAAAAACTACAAATTTTTGTGATTGATGAAAATCAGAACTGGGGTTGAAGCTCTTTCCAGCAGATGCCTCCATTCTTCCAAGGCTAACTTAATGGCGAATAATTCTCAGTTACCAACATTATAATTCCTTTCTGCAGATAAGAACGTTTAAACACGATGGCACATAGCTGTGAGGCATCTAATTCAACTTGTGAGGCATCTAATTCAACACAAACTGCTTATAGGGGTCAGGGTGTATCTGGACTGGTGCTGTCATGTGTTGATTTTAGTTTACTGAAGTCTTCCAGACCCCAAAATCATGGATCAACACATTTAGGGGTAACACAAGTGTTGGGTGCTAACATTATTGAGAATCCATAAAACAACTTGAATAATTTGCACAACCAATGAATCACTGTGTGCTCTTGAGATAAGTTGATATAAATCACTCTAACTCTGCTGCTACTTTAGATGGATCCATTGCGCTTCCATCAGCATATAGGATAAAACCCAGGAAGGGTACTGTGGATAACTGAAACAGACCCCAGAGCAAGAGTAACTAACACCATGAATTGAAATGTAGCAGATGGAGGGACTAATGAGGATACAATCTCCCCTCACTAACTACTAAACATGGCATGTTCTCAGCTTAGCAGGGCAGGTTCTGAGAAAATGTCCTTTGATTCCACAATAAAGACATAGGACTTTGGCATGACTTCTAATTCAGTCTATTTCAGAGAGATGAGAGAAGCTGATTTACATAGGTTCCTTAGTAGGTAACGAGCTAGTAGCAAAAGGGTTTTAGAACTGTGGTGACCATTTGAAGGTTCAGTCTTTGGACTAAGAAGTTTTCTTTTTATTGCATTTGCTCAGACATAGGTATTTTCTGGTAACCAAGGAGATAAAACTTCCTAAGGATAAAACATCTTTTATGCACTCAGAAATTCCCATTCAGTAGACTGCCAATGAAACCTCAATATTTCAGCCAACTTAGTAGTTAGGGGCAAAGTACCAAGGGCACAGGCAAAAGAATGGTCAGACAGGCCAAAGATCAAGGGCTGGAAGAAATCCAATGAGGGTCAGCAGCAGGAAATATGTCCAATAGGAAACAAGAATGGAGCAGGAACTGTTACAAAACAGAGCAGGAAGACACAGCAGCAACCAGAAGTACTCACAGTCACATGAAAAGGCATTGAGAGGTGCCAGGAGCAGCAATAAATAGTCCCAGATGAAATGTGATTGTCTGGTAGAAAGACCAGGGCATAACAACAAAAAAATCGGAGAAACAGAATCCAAAGCTGTGAGTCTGATCTATAAGGTCTATAGAACGCATAGCAATTGTTATTGTAGCATGAGACTATTTTACATGTCGTACTTGTGCTAAGCCATGAAATCTGCCATGCCATTAAATGCGCACATGGACCCTCACAGCAGTATTCTGTTTTTAGGGCCAGTGCCTCTTGGTCTCATTCAGGGGTTGTGGAGGTGTATCTTTCTTCTTATTATTTTATTAGCGTTTATTTGTAACGCGCCAACATATTCTGTAGCGCTATACATAAGTTAAGTTACAGGCAATGACAACTTCAAGATTCACACATTGCGATGAATGGAGGGCCCTGTATTTGAGCTTGGAATTCGGTGTCCATAGCACTTTCCCTAAAGCACCTTGCAGTATTGAAACTCGCAGACTTACAATCTAAAGGTTGAAGTTTGTATGTGGTACAGTATGGAGAGAGTAGTGCTGAGCATGTTAGGGAGGAAGGTTATAGGCTTCTTTAAAGATGTGCGTTTTTATTGAAGTTTTGAAGGATTTAAGGCAGGAGGATAGTCTGGTGAAGCGAGGCAAGGCGTTCCAGAGAATAGGGGCAGCACGAGAAAAGTCCTGGAGGTGGGAGTGAGAGGAGGTGACAAGAGTGGTAGAAAGAAGAAGGTCGTTAGCAGAACGAAGAGGGCGTGTGGGGGAGTATTTGGATATGAGATCATAGATGTATGGGGGTGCGCTGCTGTTGAGGGCTTTATAAGTTAGGGTCAAGATTTTAAACTTTATTCCTGAGGCTAAGGGAAGCCAGTGGAGTGAGTGACAAATAGGAGCTGCCGACACTGAATGATGTGTACGGAAGATGAGTCTGGCGGAGGCATTCATTATGGATTGAAGTAGGGAGAGGCGAGTGATGGGCAGGCCAACAAGGAGTGAGTTGCAATAGTCAAGAAGAGAAATGATGAGAGAGTGTATTAGAATCTTAGCAGTGTCTTGTGTAAGGTAATGGCATATTTTGGATATGTTTTTAGATGAAAAAGACAGCATTTGGTTAGAGACTGTATGTGTGGGACCCCGAGACAACGGGCCTGGGAGGTGGGAGTGATGATGGCATTGTGACAGAGGGAGAGATGCGAGGAATTGAAGCTGTGGTAGTGCTTGACCAGGCCATACATAGGCATGTACTTTGTCCCTGGCTACTAAGTTGGCTGAAATATTGAGGTTTCATTGGCAAATATTTTCATTGAAATATTTTGGACAGCATGCACATATAATTTTGCATATAACTAACAAAATAATGTTTTAGCTTGAGAAACAAACTTTCATCTATGGAATGTCAAATGGTTATGGCTATGATAAGGCAGGAGACTGGTGACTGTCCCCCTTTTCAGTCATATAGTACAATATATTGCAATACATATATAACGTAAATCAGTTTTTTTCTAATAAGTCTCAGAGAATAGTAGACTAGTATTGCGGTTTGCTGTGTTCTCCTAGGATCCTCACATTCAATAAAGAAGCTGGAACAAAATCATTGGTTTCAGCCTGCTTTTATTGATGACTCACAAGCGCTTCAGTTTAATTTTCCCACAAAAAATATTATAAAGATGATCACTTGATGTAGGGTTAATAATCTGAACAGAAAGGAAGAAGCTTGTGCTAATTTCTGTGAGACAAGCGAGGGGTGGAAATGCTTTTTTTCTAGGCTACTGTCAATAAGCCTAAGTACTTATTGTATTTATCAAGGAATTACTTTAGTCATAATAACAGTCTTTTGGAAGATGCCATTCTATTAAGTTAGGTTACATCTACATTTTGAATGTGTAGAAAGTGAGATAAGAATTTTTTCAGGCTGTAACCCGTTACAGTCCATTCATTAATTGAGTTGTCCTTTGCCAATAATAAATGAACCTTTTGTTTACAATAGGAGCTGTTCTCTCCCAAAAGATGGTGTCTCACAGCTCACATTTTGGTGTGTGATGTGACCCCATATAAAAATGTTACTATGTACCATTAATAACCTGTCAAAGCTTTTAATGATGAGTGGCTTTTGGTCTTGCTGCTCAAATATAAAACCAGTGTACTTTAAAAAGATACAGCTTAAAGATGCTCCATAATAAAAAAAATTATATAAATACAGGGCGCTATGTATTTTTGAAAAATTGTATTGATATTTTTTTACATTAACATTAGAAGTTAACATACAAAGATATCTATTTACAAAAAGTTTGCCAATAAATGTTTAAAATAGTACTTCCATCAGTGGGAGAATTAGTAAATGAAGGGCCCTGGAACAAAATGATTTAGTGCCCCACTTGCAACTTCTCTATACAAAATAGATGCCTGTACAGGTCAAAAAAAAGAAATAGGTATGTAGGTTGTTAGATCAACCTTGTTTAAAAATAATGAACTGCCCTCTACCCTAATATATTAAAAGTCCACCGTTGCTCCAGTCTTCTGCCCTTGAAAATTACTCCTATCCTGCTTTGGACCCCAGTGCATTGCACCTGCTGCACCAGCTGTAGCTCCACCGCTGCTCTTTAGTAAAAAATAACATCTACCATTGAGTCACAGAAATTAACTATTATATAAAATAAATAAGTTGATTTTCCCAACACGTAAAAATGTAAAAAAAAAATGTCTAGTTCAATCAATGTGCTTCCCAACATTAAAACAGAGCACAACATACCGTTGAAATATGCATTAAATACCCATGTAGTGTTATAGTTATTCTTTAAAGTGTGCAATGTGTTTTATGCTGCTATTTCCAATAAATAGAACAGGAAAAACATACAATTTGTCTTGTATTTAGGACAATGACTTTTTGTTCTACACACAGTAGCATAATGGTATTGAATCAACCACCCATAATGAAAACCTTCACTGAATAGATAATTTTAAATCATGTGGTAGATGAAGGTGCATGTGAATTGTATCTCACAGTTTGTATCTCTTGCTGCAGGAGTTCTCACAAAGCCATGACCAGCATCTCAGATTGGAGATTTTTGCCAGCATTTGGAGGAAAAAACACTGGTAATTGGAAGTCCAGATTAGGTTTATTTGCTGTATAGTGAGAATTTGTTCATTCTTACGGTTTATCTTGTAGGCAGATCTTTCTATCATTTTGAAATGAAATTTTAAGTTTTTCTGCACATACATGTTTACTTTATTTTTGAGGAGGTTCTGAGTAAATGATTAAAGGAGCTTCATAAGGTGAGCTTCTGAGAGGAGCAGGGAAACAGGACTGAGACACTGAACATGGAGGGGGACAAGCAGCTAAATAATTTCAGATTTTACATTATAATTTATCCCCCTAAAGCAAGACTTTTCCTCTGTAAATTGTGAATAAAATTGTATCCATTTTGAGGAGGCACTAAGTTAAAATATCTATGCTATGTTCTTTTCTTTCTCTCTGAGGAAACTATTTAACTATTTCATCAGTATGGATGAATTTAAATTTTAAGGGCTGTGTAGTAATGTATATATTGTTATTTGGTTTTACATTTCACACTGTTTTTAGATATTTAGCACACAACACTATTTTGATAAACTAATTTAATTTTAACTAATTTTATATGTGTTTGTGTAATTTATAGTTTTTGTAAATAGTACTGCAAACTATGGGCCCTATGCTAATTTCTGAAAAATCAATTACGAGTGCCGTAGCAGCACAGTAAATCAGACATAGATAAATTACTCCCCATCCCTAGAAAACTGCTATGGGTCACTGCTCTGAGTGAACTTTACGACAAAGCCGAAAAGCAAGGTATAAATCTCCATTACCTTTTCCACTGACAATAACTTACGAGTTACTACTAGTGATGTCGCAAACATCAAATTTTCGGTTCGCGAACCGCGGACGCGAATTCCATCCAATGTTCGCGAACGGACCAACATCAGCGAACCGCCATAGACTTCAATGGGCAGGCGAATTTCAAAACCCACAGGGACTCTTTCTGGCCACAATAGTGATGGGAAAGTTGTTTCAAGGGGACTAACACCTGGACTGTGGCATGCCGGAGGGGGATCCATGGCAAAACTCCCACGGAAAATTACATAGTTGATGCAGAGTCTGGTTTTAAGCCATAAAGGGCATAAATCACCTAACATTCCTAAATTGTTTGGAATAACATGCTTTAAAACATCAGGTATAATGTTGTATCGATCAGGTAGTGTAAGGGTTACACCCGCTTCACA
Organism: Discoglossus pictus; assembly: GCA_027410445.1. Classification (NCBI taxonomy): domain Eukaryota; kingdom Metazoa; phylum Chordata; class Amphibia; order Anura; family Alytidae; genus Discoglossus; species Discoglossus pictus. The sequence continues at coordinate 326,770,777 of CM050164.1, read as the reverse complement.
GTAACAGACCAATATCCCCGTTTAATGCACAGCAAACAACCGCAAACAGTCCCTTTGCACAACCGCAAACTCCCCATTTGCACAAGGTTGGATACCAAGCTAGCCATGTCCCGTTCCTTGCCCTCACTGATGTCATTGAAGGTCTCTTCCTCCACCCAGCCAACAAGGGTCCCCGAAAGCTGACAACAAGCCCCCTGGGACGCCTGCTATGTTTGGTCTTAAACCTCCTCAAAGCCACCTTCCACCTCTGACTCCTCTTCTTCAGACTCCTCTTTCTGCGTTGCCTCTGTCTGCGTTATTATAAGCTGTGTACTGTTAAGTAGTACTATTCCTAACGGTTTAATCCCTGTTACGTCCACTATTAGGGGACATGTATATGGCATGGATTTTTGGAACAGGGAGATGGAAAAAGATGCTTGGTCGGACCTCCTACTTCGAATTTGGGGCACTGCGCATGCAATCTAAGGTGCCACCAGATAGTAGTGGTGTATTAAGTTGTACTACTCATTCCTATCAGTTTAATACCTGTTAAGTCACCTATCAGGGGACGTGTATTTGGCATGGATTTTTAGAACAGGGAGATGGAAAAAGATACTTGGTCGGACCTCCTACTTCGAATTTGGGGCAATGCACGTGCAATCTAAGGTGCCACCAGATAGGAGTGGTGTATTAAAATGTACTACTCATTCCTATCAGTTTAATAACTGTTATGTCACCTATCAGGGGACGTGTATATGGCATGGATTTTTGAAACAGGGAGATGGAAAAAGATGCTTGGTCGGTACTCCCATTTTGAATTTGGGGCACTGCACGTGCAATCTAAGGTGCCACCAGATAGGAGTGGTGTATTAAGTTGTACTACTCATTCCGATCAGTTTAATACCTGTTACGTCACCTATCAGGGGACGTGTATATGGCATGGATTTTTGGAACAGGGAGATGGAAAAAGATGCTTGGTCCGTCCTCCTACTTCGAATTTGGGGCACTGCGCGTGCAATCTAAGGTGCCACCAGATAGGAGTGGTGTATTAAGTTGTACTATTCATTCCTATCAGTTTAATACCTGTTACGTCACCTATCTTTCCTCCCAATAGCACATTCTATATGTCATCAACCGGCCTGTGTGTATTTAGAGAACCACACTTTAAGGCCCTTAACCTGGGACAAGGTGGCTTGGCTATCAGAATTGCCTCAGAGCCTTAAAAACTTGCCAAACCCCCTAATCAGACACTCACTATCATACTAGAAATGGGCCAAGAAACACACGGGTTTGTTCCCTGGATCCACCCAAATGACCTCAATTCTTGACCACCCTCAGGCCCCGAAATACATGAGCACAACATCACTACACTGGTGGAGGTCAAGGAAACTAGATAGACTGGGAGACTGGTTAGTAAAGGGCCAGATGCTCACCTATGAGGAACTGAGGGACAAGCATGAGCTACCGCTGTCAGAACATTACAATTACTATAGGCTGAGGCATTTCACACACTCCCTGACCCAGAAACAGGGGACACCAGTCTTAAATTGGTTCTCCAAAATTTGTAAAGATAAACCTCTATCAAGGGGGATCATTGGGTTGCTTTACAAATATAAAATATTTGTTACTGGTTGAAGCGACACTGGGGGAAGGACCGGAGTGGGGGAGCCCTGGAGACCCTTCAGAAGCAACTGGCGGCAAAATCATCCAAGGAAAGGAGAGGTCGCTTACTGAAGCCTGCCCTAGGGTAACCCAAGGGTGATTGCCCATGTTAGATATTGTAAATAATAAGCTAATACTGCTGGAGGGATGATAGCTATTAGGACTTTGGTGTTTCCTGCAGATATACTCTTTACTATTGTCTGTTTTACCATGTTTTAGGTATCTCTTAAATTGCAATCACAGTAAAAAATAAGAATAATTATTAACCTAAAAAGTAAAAATAAGAAAGAAAAGCCAGCTAACTTTCACAAAATGTCTTTATTGTAAATATGTATTTTTGCACAACTGTTATGCAAGACTGTTCAAAAATGCATTATTTTTCATTACATGCTGTACGCCTTCTAAAATAAAATAATTTAAATGCAAAAATTAGGTATTCTTGCAGCGATCAGAAAAATTGATGTTAGTTTACCAGGTAGAAAGTGCCCTAAAACATTGCGTCTTTAACCCTAGTTGGTGGCGGATAAGTCACGCAAGTCATCCGGCATTCAGGGATAAAATACAGCAGCAAGTGGACAATTATTAGCTCAAGGCAGCTCATCAATCACGCCTTTTTTAATCGAATGTATCGCCCACTGTCAGTCCCTTCGGGATCCATCCCGCATTCATCTTAATAAAGGTGAGGTAATCTAGACTTTTTTGACCTAGGCGACTTCTCTTATCAGTGACAAAACCTCCTGCTGCACTGAAGGTCCTTTCTGACAGAACACTTGAAGCGGGGCAGGACAGACGTTCTTTGGCAAATTGGGATAGCTCAGGCCACAGGGCAAGCGTGCACACCCAGTAGTCAAGGGGTTCATCGCTCCTCATAGTGTCGATATCTGTAGTTATGGCGAGGTAGTCTGTTACCTGGCGGTCGAGTCGTTCTCTGAGGGTGGACCCCGAAGGGCTGTGGCGATGCATAGGACTTAAAAAGCTCTGCATGTCCTCCATCAACAACACGTCTGTAAAGTGTCCTCTCCTTGTCGGCCTGGTCGTGGGAGGAGGAGCATTATGTTCACCTCTTCCACTGTTAGATTGCCGTTGTGCTGTGACATCACCCTTGAACGCTGTGTAAAGCATACTTTTTAATTAATTTAGGAAGTGCTGCATCCTTTCCGACTTGTGGTAATTCGGTAACATTTCAGGCACTTTCTGCTTATACCGGGGGTCTAGTAGCGTGGACACCCAGTACAGGTCGTTCTAATTCATCCTTTTTATACGAAGGTCCCTCAACAGGCACGACAGCATGAAAGACCCCATTTGCACAAGGTTGGATGCCGAGCTAGTCATGTCCTGTTCCTCGTCCTCAGTGTTCTCACTGAAGATATGTTCTTCCCCCCAGCCACGTACAACACCACTGGTACCAGATAGGTGACAACGAGCACCCTGGGATGCCTGTTGTGGTTGGTCTTCCTCCTCCTCCTCAAAGCCACATTCCTCCTCTGACTCCTCTTCCTCACAATCCTCTTCCAGCGTTGCCGCAGGTCCAGCAAGCGATGCTGATAAGGCTGTTTCTGGTGGTGATGGTGACCACAACTCTTCCTCTTCCTCTTCACGCTCATCTACGGCCGGATCCAGCACTCTTCGCAGGGCACGCTCCAGGAAGAAAACAAATGGTATGATGTCACTGATGGTGCCCTGGGTGCGACTGACTAGGATTGTCATCTTCTCAAAAGGACGCATAAGCCTACAGGTATTGCACATGAGCATCCAGTAATGTGGCAAAAAAATCCCCAGCTCCGCAGAGGATGTCCTAGCACCCCGGTCATACAAATTCTCGTTAACGGCCTTTTCTTGTTGGAGCAGGCTAACATTATGAGTGTTGAATTCCAACATGTCGGGCTGTCTAAAATCAAGCACCTTACTGGCATGTTGTTTCGCCGCTGGATATCTGTAAATTGCGCCATGGCCGTGTAGGAACGCCTGAAATGGGCACACACCTTCCTGGCCTGATTCAGGACGTCCTGTAAGCCTGGGTGCTTATGCACAAAGCGTTGTACAATCAGATTACACACATGTGCCATGCATGGCACATGTGTCAACTTGCCCAAATTCCATGCCGCCAACAAATTTCTTCCGTTGTCACAAACCACTTTGCCGATCTCCGGTTGGTGCGGAGTCAGCCATTGATCCACCTGTGCGTTCAGGGCGGACAGGAGTGCTGGTCCGGTGTGACTCTCTGCTTTCAGGGAAGTCAACCCCAAGACGGCGTAACACTGCCGTATCCTGGATGTGGAATAGTACCTGTGGAGCTAGGGGGGTGCCGTTGATGTGGAGCAAGACATAGCAGCAGCAGAAGAGGACTCAGCCGAGGAAGTTATGGAAGAGTATGGAGTAGGAGGAGTAGAGGAGGTGGCAGCAGGCCTGCCTGCAAGTCGTGGCGGTGTCACCAACTCCTCTGCAGAGCCACGTATTCGATGCTTGGCAGCCGTCACCAGGTTTACCCAATGCGCAGTGTAGGTGATATACCTGCCCTGACCATGCTTTGCAGACCAGGTATCCGTGGTCAGATGGAACCTTGCCACAACACTGTGTGCCAGAGATGCCCTTATTTCCTTTTGCACAATCGAGTACAGGTTGGGTATTCCCTTTTGTGCAAAGAAATTTCGGCTGGGTACCTTCCACTGCAGTGTCCCAATAGCTACAAATTTTTTGAACGCCTCAGACTCCACCAGCTTGTATGGTAAAAGCTGGTGGGCTAAGAGTTCAGACAAGCCAGCTGTCAGTTGCCGGGCAAGAGGGTGACTTTGTGACATTGGCTTCTTACGCTCAAACATGTCCTTGACAGACACCTGACTGTGTGCAGATGAGCAGGGACTGCTCAGGGCGAGACACGGAGTGGCGGATGGTTGAGATGGGGCAAGCAGGGCAGCAGTGGTTGACGTGGCTGAAGATGCTGGACCAGGATGATGATGGCGGCTTTGACTTTGTGTGCTGCTTGTACTCATGTGTTGATCCCATAGGCGTTTGTGATGTGACATCATGTGCCTTCGCAAATAAGTTGTACCTAGGTGGGTGTTGGACTTCCCACACTGCTGAGCTCTGCAATGACGGCATTCTGGTGGTGGAAACAGCATGTGTTGACTGGCGTGCTGTCTGGCTGACCCCGGGTGCCGATGCATGCTGTCTGACTGTGCCACTAGCTACTTTCAACGACCTCCCACTGCTTTCAACCCTTCTACTCCTCCCCTCTGTCTCCCCATCTGAACTTTCCTCCTGTTCTTCTTCTCTTATAGTGGGCACCCACGCGACATACAGGGACGCATCGTCATCATCAACCGCTTCACTTGTATCTGAGAACTTAACAAAGGAAGCAGCACCGGATACAACATCATCATCAGACCGTACGTCCATGTATGTAATGCTGCCTGACTGGGACATATCCCTGTTATCTACATCCTCTGGCACTAATGTTTGTGCATCACTCATTTCTTCCAACGGATGTGTAAATAAGTCTGCTGAAGGATCAAGTGAAGCGGCTGTGGTGCTAGTGTAGGTGGTGGCGGCAGGCGGGTGAGTGGTAACTGGAGAGGTGCCCGAAGCTAAGCTGGAGGTGGATGGTGTGTCTAGGTTCCGAGCGGAAGCTGTAGAAGTTTGGGTGTCCTGTATTAGCCAGTCAACCATGTCCTCGGAACTTTTCAAGTTCAGGGCACGTTGCCTCTGAAAACTGGGCATTATTCTAGGGCCAAAGGGAATCACAGCACCACGACCACGACGGCCCCTGCGGGGTGGCCTGCCTCTGCCTGTCATTTTTTTTCCGATTAGTGGTACTATGCGTGCAAGCTACTGTGACACCAGATATGAGTGTCACTGTGGACTGGCAAAAGTTGGCAGAGTAGGCGCTGTAGGCCTCACACACACGCCTGTAGGCAGGCAACTGATGTTCAATCGTTTACAGTCAAAAAAGGGTTCCTTTATGTCACTGTACACTACGGTTGCACCAGATATGAGTGTCACTGTGCACTGGCAAAAGTTGGCAGACTAGATGCAATAGGCCTCACACGCACGCCTGTAGGCAGGCAACTGATATTCAATCGATTACAGAAACAAAAGGGTTCTTTTATTTCACTGTACACTACGGTTGCACCAGATATGAGTGTGTGTCACTGTGCACTGGCAAAAGTTGGCAGAGTAGATGCAATTGGCTTCACACACATGCCTGTAGGCAGGCAACTGATATTCAATCGATTACAGTCAAAAAATGGTTATTTTATTACACTGTACAATACGGTTGCACCAGATATGAGTGTCACTGTGCACTGGCAAAAGTTGGCAGAGTAGATGCAATAGGCCTCACACACACACCTGTAGGCAGGCAACTGATATTCAATCGATTACAGTAAAAAAAGGGTTGTTTTATTTCACTGTACACTAAGGTTGCACCAGATATGAGTGTTACTGTGCACTGGCAAAAGTTGGCAGACTAGATGCAATAGGCCTCACACACACGCCTGTAGGCAGGCAACTGATATTCAATCGATTACAGTCAAAAAGGGTTGTTTTATGTCACTGTACACTACGGTTGCACTAGATATGAGTGTCACTGTGCACTGGCAAAAGTTGGCAGAGTAGATGAAATAGGCCTCACACACACGCATGTAGGCAGGCAACTGATATTCAATCGATTACAGTCAAAAACGGGTTCTTTTATTTCACTGTACACTACGGTTGCACTAGATATGAGTGTCACTGTGCACTGGCAAAAGTTGGCAGAGTAGATGCAATAGGCTTCACATACACGCCTGTAGGCAGGCAACTGTTATTCAATCGATTACAGTCAAAAAAAGGTTATTTTATTTTACTGTACACTATGGTTGCACTAGATATGAGTGTCAATGTGTACTGGCAAAAGTTGGCAGAGAAGATGCAATAGGCTTCACACACACTCCTGTAGGCAGGCAACTGATATTCAACCGATTACAGTCAAAAAAGGGTTGTCTTATGTCACTGTACACTACTGTTGCACTAGACATGAGTGTCACTGTGCACTGGCAAAAGTTGGCAGAGTAGATGTAATAGGCCTCACACACATGCCTGTAGGCAGGCAACTGATATTCAATCGATTACAGTCAAAAAAGGGTTCTTTTATTTCACTGTACACTACGGTTGCACTAGATATGAGTGTCACTGTGCACTGGCAAAAGTTGGCAGAGTAGATGCAATAGGCCTCACACACATGCCTGTAGGCAGGCAACTGATATTCAATCCTTCAGGTGTGTAGTGAAAGCTAAATACACAGCCTGGCTATCTATTTCCCTATTAAATCAGCAGAAAAAAATAATAAAATATATGATGTTCTAGCCCTAAAATGGGCTTTTTGGGTTGCTGTCCTTGCAGCAGATATCAAATGAGTCCTTCAGGTGTGTAGTGAAAGCTAAATACACAGCCTGGCTATCTATTTCCCTATTAAATCAGCAGCAGGTAGAATATATGTCCTCTCTCAACGAATGTAGCTTCAGAATGATTCTAAAATGGAGGCTGTCCTTCAGATGGAAGTCCCTGGAAGGGAGTGTATGCTGCTGATTGGCTGGAATGTGTCTGCTGACTGTAAGGTGCAGGGTCAAAGTTTCCTCAATGATAAAGAATAGGGGACGGACCGAAAAGCGCATCTGTTCGCCGTTCGTTGCGAACGCGAACATGCGAAAATCGCTGCGAATAGTTCTCCGGCGAACTGTTCGGGACATCACTAGTTACTACATTATACTTTGACACCCAAATCCTATGCTAATAAGATTTAAAGGATCACTCGCAAAACACTTGCTGAGTCCCCCAGAAGCATTTAAAGTGACACTATAGCACAAAAAGCACTACAAAATGATCACATTTTAAAAAAATGTACACTTAACAATTCAATATCAACATGTGGCTAATTTAAAAATATTATATGTTTGTATTAAGCCCGTTTTATTATACAAAACCCACGGCAACATACAACCCAGTACCCAAGGGGTTAATTCACGTCACAAAACCACGTTGCCTCAGAACTAATGCTCTAATGCATTGTATATAAATATATCCTATTTTACCACAAAATAAACAAATCTTTATTTATTGAAGCTATAAATACAATTGTTGCATTTTTTTAATATCAAAATATATTAATACATAAAAAATAATGTCTTTATATATATATATATATATATATATATATATATATATATATATATATCTCTGTTTCCTTGCCACAGCCTAATTATTGGACTTGTTTCATCTCTTCTCACTCATTACAATATTCATGATGTTCGCATTTCCTATTGGCTGCTAGAGCCTTGAATCACCCGTAAAGTTTGTTTTGGCTACTCCCTACACAGAAATCTGTTGTGGCTAAGGCAGGATTTAAGGCTGCGCACTGAGTGCACTAACCTGGGGGAATAAAAAAATTACATTAGTGTAGAACTTAGGAAAAAAGCTCCCACAGCCAATTTAGGGCGGTGCCATAACTTAGAGCACCTGATTTACATAAGGCCTTTTATTATAAGATTTTCACACTAACTCACATTGGTAAAGTATTAGCATCTCCTTCATGTTCAATTATTGCTCAGATCTTTTGCTGGATAAGTATTATATTATATTTTGGTGTTTTTAACTTGGTTGTGATTGTTAGCAGGATAACTGTTTAGTCTCATTTCCAATTCAAGTACTCTGATTTCAATAAAATCTGTAGGGCCAAGAGACCTCTTAAAATGTATTGGGTTTAATCAGTAGCAGAGCTAGTAAATGGAAGGCCTTGATATAAAATAATTTGGGAGTCACTAGATTGAATTATTTAATTATTTCCTAAGAAGAAATCTGTTGCTAGAGCACCCATTGGCAGTTACTGGATAAATATGTTTGTGGTTCCAAGATATTGATTCTGTTAATAAAAATTATAGTTAGCGTGTGTTTTCTTTGTTTCTGTAGTGAAACTAATGCGATTTAGCCTAAATCTACTGCTATATCAAATTAGCAATGCAAGCTTCACTCAGATCCATAAAACAAGTAGGATTACAAAACATATAAAATAGTAAATAAAATGAATAATATGCACAAATAAATAGTGTAGAATTATCACTAGACACAATATTTCATAGGCATGCACACACAGTATGTATACTCTTAAATAACCTAATGCTTTGCAGTTGTAATACACAGTGTAGATGGTCCAACAAAGTTCTCAGTAATGTCCATCAAGACCAGTAACAAGAAGTAAGTGGTCCCTACATTTTAAGTCTCTTCAGGTAAATTATACCTGTTGACATTTTGAATAGATTAAACTGGTATATAGAATATTCTTGATGGTACTATGTTTATATTTTTTAACATGTTCTGCATTTTGCTGCTTAAATGTGCTGAATAATATTTTATCAAGCTTTTCCTCTACATATTTTCTTGTATATGTATTTTGGTTTCATACAACTCTCCATGATATTTATATTCTTTATTGATACATTTATTTCACAATTTATCATGGACAAAAGGCATTATTCATCTGAAAAACAGCTTTGATTGGAGACTTTGGGTGCTCACAGCAGACTAAACTTTACTGAAGATATCGCAATGAAGATAAACTCTGAATGACGTTCAAGACACTCTGAGATAAGTATTAGGCAAATTCATTTATTTAGGCAAAATATCCAATAGTTGAGTGCCTCAAGAGTAGTTTTATCAGGGAACAACATAAAATGTATTTAAAAGAATATGTTGCAGTACAATACATGGATAATTCGCACATGTTCATAAATGTGAGACAAAAAGGATATTTACCTTTGTATGTCTGTCTTTTTCTTAACATGTAGCCGAAAAGTTTACACAGGCTCTTACATATCAATAGCAATATATAATTAAAGCAAAACACATATATATATATATATATATATATATATATATATATATATATATATATGAAATGGTTTGGAGCTTATATTAATACTTAATAGAAAATAGAAAAATGCATTAATTCAATATATGGCAATGATGCATTACTATCAAAACAAAGAAGGACTATTTAACAGTGTATGGAAGTTGAAAACTGCATAACAATAAATGCCAAAATTACCCTTCTCTAGTAATTAAAAAGCCCTTAAGAGGACATTTGTTCCAATACCTCTCATATAAGAAGTATCCAATATAGTATATTAAAACTAGAGACTTGCCCGTCAAAAAATGATGGCAATAAAATTGGCGCCCATTGCAAGCCTCTCCCCTCATGTACTTTTGGTCGTTTGAGCACCTTCGGCGCTCATTGCAAGTCCCGCACTGAGCGCCTTTGGCGCTCATTGCAAGCCTCTCCCCTCATTTACTTTTGCTCCTCTGAGCACTGTTGGCACTCATTGTATGCGTTTTTTTTTGTATTTTTTGTATTTTTCATGTTTTTGAATGTGCACGGTTCTGCCGTTAACTTCATATTTTTTTTGGGTCATATTTTTTTTTTCTGTAAGTGGCGGTTTTCTTTTCAAAGTGTTACGAGACGCAATTTTTGCACGCAATTTTTTCAAAGTGCTACGGGCCTCGCACTGTGAATTGTGTATTTGACTTTTCTGTTGATCTGTAGTCCCGCGGGTCGTAGGTATGATGCTTAAGTTGTGCGGTGTCATAGGGATGAGCGCCTATGGCGCTCATCTCCACCAGCGCAGTAAGCGCTCTTGGCGCTCCCTGCCAAAGTCGTACGGGTCATCTCTACCAGTGCAAGGAGCTTCAGCGCTCCTTGTCTTGCCGCAACCGCTTTGCGAGCCCGCAGTTTTAACATTACGTTACCAACTTTTTTTGGCAAGCGCGCGCAGCTGAGAACTATATAGGTGATAATTGTGGCATATCTATTCCTGTTTATAAACATGGTGTGAGGGTGAAATCAAGAAGTATATGACACAGCCTGATTTCTGGGGCCAAGATGAGACTTCCCTGACCCTCACAACCAACAGCCCTTCAGGGCTCAAAAGTAGATTAAGATTAGAGGACTTTTCTTCAGTCACTGATTATTTGTTTTCCCTAATTGTTCTCACAATTATTTAAGCTGTCCTTGTCACAAAACCTAATGAACATTATCCACATAGCCAGTTGAATAAAAGGGGTATTATAATGATCCACAAGGACCTTGTGAAAAACATTACCTCTTGTTTATTTGTTATGTTGTGTGATATTTTTCTGCAAGACTCTCAGCACCTTGCTGGGAAGATAGACAGGCTGGCGCTGGGCCCTTGGAACCAATCCTAGCCCACACCCAAGTAATTTATTAAGGCAAACTTGTGTTTGCCTAATGAAGTGGATCACTGCTGACTGATGCATTGCTGGTCTATGTAAATGTACCACTGTTTTACTAAAAGGGAGAAATGTATAAAAAAGGAGACCCAAGGAAGAAAGATTATGCACTGTTTGGCACACATATGTATGGTGCGTCTCATTTAGAAGGATGAGTTTTTAAATTTTTGCTTGGCAATAATTACTTAGCATCCTGAACTGATCCTCCTATCCTAGAAGAAGGGGACAGAGGAACTGAATGAGAACTGTATGTATGATTGGTCTCCTTGGCATTTTTAAGCCCACTGAAGAGCAGATTGTATTTTTTATGCTGATCCTGTGATCTAGTATTTCTTATGCTCCTGCTTTTGATCCTAGTATGACAACCGGGTACTAAGAAGCCATTCCCCTCATGATCAAGAGAGGCATTCCTGTAGGTGAAGGCAGGAGTTTTTTTGGGTAAAACAGACCCCCCAAATTACATATTTGTGTATTATTTCCTTATTAACCCTTTTAAAAGATGCCCACTGAAGAAGGCTTACAAGTCTATAGTTCTATGGATTTGCTCTTACTTCCTTCTTAAATACTTCAGCGGGATACACTCGCCTATATTGACTCCATGTTGCAATCTTTCTTGCATTCTTGCTGATTTTCTTTAACTTGATTTGTTTTGCCATTGAGACTACAGTCTTTTAAGGCTCTGTATTGCTTATTCATACAATTAATTGTACATTATGAACACACATTAGAGAAACCATTAATGATAAACACCCCGTTTAAGTGAAAATAAAAATTATGTGTGTTTTCTCGCAAGTGCTATTTGATAGCGCTACTGATTTGCAAGTAAGTGTGCTTTCCAAGTTGAAGTAGCTTAGTGAGAGTTTCTGCATGGAAGAATGCCTTAAAAGCCTAAATTCTGAAGCTCTCCATCTTAGGCTTGTTCTGGAACACTATAATTATTAAATATGATATTCCAGGACTTGTACTTTTTCAGGCAGATAATATATGTTCTTCTTATGTAATTTAAGATTTGTTTTTGGCTGTGACTAAGTACTTCACTTGAGGATATACTAGTCTCTGCCTCAGTCAGCTGTTGATCATGGGCTGTCAAGTATGTAGTGGCAGAGTCAATTTACTTCACTAATTTGCACATTTGTGTTTCTAGAAAGCACATCTATATTTTTTAGAATTATTCAACTTTTTTTCGGAGCAGATGCACTTTGATGGCCTTTGTTTAACAGTAGTTTTTTGTTGTTTGTGTTTCCATTTCCAATTAAAGCAGAGTGGCAATCTTGTGTATTTTAATGGTTTTGATGTAGAGTGGGGTTGATTAATGGCTCATATTTTTGGTCACAGTTTCAACATGTTTGTCCATACTATTATTAGCCCAGTTATGTAGGACAAAGAACAGGGATATACAATATAGAGTTGATAGTATCAAAGTTAGTTATACCTAATATACTGTACATTGTGATTGTCAGAGGACTGAGACCAATTGCAGTTGAAATTAAATAATCATAATTAACTGCTTTGAAAATGTATGCCTGATGATGAGTAATCATGATATTTGGGAGTATTAAACTGATGAAGTGGAAAATTAAATCATATGCTAAAAATAGCAGTTTTAGCTAGGGTATGACATTGCTCTTTCAGCCATGTCCTGATGTTATTAAATATATCAGACAAGGTATGAAAACAGAGCACATAAATCACATAACATATAGCAGCATAATGCAATTGTTCCCTGAATAAAATATATATTGGTGTACATACATTTTTAGGTATATATTGTAATAGAACTAACACAACACAGAAAAGCGGAAGAGATTAAGATCCCAATTCTAATTTAAATTGTAACATTAGGTAGTCTATAAAGCACTGCTATTCCCTGGACAGAGGCATTTTCTATGGGAGCTGAGTTATCTCTCAAGATGGCAACAAATGCCCAATCAAAATGGTGTCAAATATGTCTTTTAGAAAGCATTGGTCTTGCATTAACTGTACAAGGAACTCAGGGTCTCTTATCAATAGCCTGGTTCTCTGTTTAATTAAAATGTGTGATAAATCTCCACCTTGTATTCAGTTTAAAATGTATAAATTATTAGAATCACAATCACAGGAATTCAGTTGGTAATGTAAAAAAAAAACAAAAAAACAACAATGGCTTATGCATATGAGTATATGAGTATCAAAGTTTTTAAAACAAGTTAAGTGAAGTTAAGCAGATTTAAAACAAAAACTATCTCTCCTTTCTATGTTTCTGTAGGACCAATTTATCAATGACTGATGATCTATAACTCTTTTTAACAAGTAGCCATATAGAAAATATAGGAGGTGGGGATATTAAACTCTGTCAAGCCCACATCTCTCCGGGATACTGGCCGTATGTCTGCGAGCGTGCTGCGGGCTCCATTCGTATCCGATTCCGGTGCTATTCAATTGAACAAGCCCGCAATATACAGGCTGAACGTTGAAGCCGTAAACGATGCACTCATGCATAGCAGTTCAGGGTGGGAACATGATCAATTAAGCAAGGCCGTAACCACCCATTTCAAAACAGCCAATAGAAAATAAGACCACCATCATTATGGCAGTAAAACATGGAGATTACATGTCAATCAATTAGGTTCAAGGGTCCCATATGCAATGGGATTCACAAACCCTCAAAATACAAAATAATAACAATGAATGCCAATACTGTTCTAGTCCAAATGGGTGGCCTGATATGTATTAACTCATTAATTTGCAAGATCAATATTACCCCAAAATGACACATAAAAAAATATGATTGGTTATTGCTGATTAGCTTAATTCTATTGTCTTTCATTGCTTTCACCGTCATTTACAGTGCAGTATTGTTTTTTTTCGCATTTACAGTGCCACGGACAGGGTTAAAGACTGGTCCTCTCTAGTACTCTGAGGCTTTTCTCCTTCATTTGCCATTTATGGGTGTGAAAACATTTGCAGGCTTGGGGAATTGTAGCAATTGAATAGCGATTTGTGATTTTTGGGATCCTAACTGTTGTGGACAGGAAAGATCAAAGGCATGGGTAGGCTGTAAGTTCTGGGTTTAACAACCGCAAGGTTTTCAAGACCGTAACCCGTAAAGTGTTTGGAGCCCGCAAAATGACGCCAATTGAATAGCAAATTAACTTACAGGCTCACTTGCGGGCTCCAGTAACTTACGATTGCTCAATTGAATCGGGCTCTGGGTTTTTAATCCCAAATAGAAAATGAGTTCTATATACACTTTATATTTTATGACATTGATATATAAAATATTGTATTATTTAACATATGATATTATTTACTGTATTCTATGTAATATTCAAAATGATGTACTGTTTGTGTTTCTTATATACTATTCATTAATTTAGTAATATATTTGCATATGCAATGAACAATTTATGGGCACTCTCAGGACTATAAACATATTTTATTCTGCCATCATTGTGGTTTTGATTAGATGTTTTACTCAGACATTTAGCAATATTTTTTTCACTACAATCCAGATTGGATCTATGTGAGCATTTAACATTTCTGAAGATCTTGGTTGACTTGAACATTGTTAAAGTTCTTTGTGGACCAATTAATTACATTTCTATCTTCTGCTATGCTGTTGTAATACGTTCTATTGGTGTTTAACCAATTAATTTCTAAACAATAATATCAATCCCTTCTCTTCTCTCCAACATAAAAATAAAATTATTTGTTTTATTAACTAAAAACTCTGCACTTTATTTATATCACACAAATGAAGTATACTGAATATCAGTGGTTTATGGACTACAGTTTCAGAACCTCTGCCATATACTATAAATACAAATGACTAGTAATAGTTAACACATGTTATAATATATTTATAAGAACCTTTTTAAAGAAATGTATACAACCCTATTGTCAATGATCAGTGATTCCATCAGATTCTGAGGTTCCATAACAGTATATACATCTAGCTAGGGAACTACTAGAGAGTTGTAAAATTTTCTAGCAAACCTATAAAGATGCAGAATTTTCTGTAAATGTAATTAAATATGATAGGCTTAATTAATTATCGGTTTAGTCTTATTCATATACCATACATTAAAGATCCTACAATATCCTTAGGTTATTTCATGTTTCAACCACTCTTTTTGTAAAGTAGTACTTTCACTAAATAAATTACATTATGAATAATAACATTGACATTACTGAACTATACTGTCTAACCATATAAAAATTACTGCCCATTTTAATAATATTTCCTGAGTGGTTAAATTATTTATTTGTATATTCAGTAGATTCAGCATAAGTTAGCTAAATTTAATTATTTAGCCATTTACTATCCAAAAATATTCACTTTAGATACATTGTTTTTCATAAATATTATTATTCTTTCATCAATTTTAATGCAGTTAGATAACCTACAGCAGAGGGATTTTATAGTGTTTATATTTTTGGGGACCCATAAAAATGATGTGAATTTTGCTCTAGTTTTGACTATACGCAGCAAATAATACTGTAGAAATACATGTATGTGACTTGTAAGAATATTATTAAAAAGTATTGTGTAAATATAGGAACTTTGTATAAAATATATATTAATACCATTTCAGCATCCTCTAGAATATAAGTACTATAATTTGCAATTCCTAAAAGACTGATGACTGGTCCTGGACCAAATTCTAAATCTGATAATTGCACTACTTTAAATATTATGCTGCCTTTGCAAATAATGTAAGAATTACAAAGTGTCATTAATTTTTAAGTTGGAACAGCTTATGCTATAAAATATGCAAATCACCCAATTAATTTGTAATCTAAGCACTCAATCCAGTCTTTTCAAAAACAAAATTATAATATATATTTGACAGAAACACATGGTTTTTAGGAAATAATTACAGTGAAACAGTGTTACCAAGGGAAATTAACTGGGGAAGATGATGCAGGTTATTAATATTGAAATGAGCATCTAAAGAATTGTTTCTAATGTACAAAGACCATAACACTTGTAATGCAAACTCAGTACTAGCAAACATACAGTTATCTAAAATAGATGTTATTGTCATTATTGTAAGGGTCAAAATGTACACATGCCTAATATATCAAGTATTAGTCTTAGCATCGAGGTAATTTAAAATATATATATTCATGGTAAAGGATTGCACTGCGTGATAGGTATGTGTGCCTCTAAAGTGTCATAATCAATTAGTATCCAAAAATGACTAGGGAAATCCTAAAGTGCTACAATATATTTGTGTCAAAAATAAATAACAGTCTCCAAAGCACTGAGAGTCAATTAATTTTTACACCAATGTTCAAATACTTTTGTAAAAATGAAGTCATTATCCACACTGCATACTATATATTGTGTGTACATATTCTCATATATAATGACATTCAAAAAAGTTAATGGAAGAGAATTACCTAATGAATGAGATATTCAGAAACTTTACCATATAATTAGTCATTTATATGAACTTCAGTACAGATATATAGTACAATTAATGAGAAATCAGAGGTTATAGGGAAACGCGAATAGAGATGTGGATTCAGGTTAGTCTTATTGTTTTCTCCTACTGGAAAGTATAGTACCCCGTAAAGCTCAGTTGAACATATAATGCAACTAATACATTATAAGCAGTTGTGCAATTGGAAAAAAAAAATTGTAATTTAAAAAAATTATGAAAAGGAAAAAAATTCTATTAGAACAAACAGAATTTTTTTTTTCTTATACAAAGTAAAGCTAGTTTTGTATACACTGCTGCAACAAGCTATTTATAAAACTAATATATGCTGTGTTATTCAACACACACACATATATATTATATCATTGTAGCCATGGGCTTAAAAAATGTTTGCTTCTGGGGAAAATGCTATGGCAAGCTTGTACAAGCTAGTAAAAAGATATTAAACTATCAATAAAGGTCTGCATGGTTAGAACTACAATATTTCCAGTAGTAACATACCCCTTGTACTGCAATTCATCAGTCAATCATGGAGTCTAGGAGTCAATATTGAACTTTTCAGTTAAGTATTTTTAAAAGTGGAATCTGCTGTAATTCATATATTGTTTAGGATATTAACATGTCGGCGTGTAAGTTTAAACAATGTGGAACTTGTATCCCTAGATGAGGCAGAAATCTCCTTCAGGCTGGCAGGAGACAGAGAGGAGGAGAGCAAGACTGTCAGGGAATGGCCCTTCTAAAGCAATGGATGGCATTCCTGGAATTGTGGCAGGGCCATGAGCTGTCAGGCTGGCTGGGGGAACTGGTATCTAAAAAGATTGCCTTGGAGAAGCAATATCATGCCTGAATAGTGTCTGTTGGTGCCCTTGGAGAGTATCCCTATTTTCGATTGAAGCTAATGGATGGACTCTGGGAGATTGTGTATGGTGATGCAGAGTGTGGCACGGGGACAGTAAAGATTCAGCAAGAGCTGCAGCTGGAGGCTGAGTATATTGAATTGCTGGATGAGGCATTCATGGAGAGGATTTGGTGATCCAGTTGGGTGGAACCCTGTCAGGCGGACAGGGATGAAGAGGACTAGTTATCGGACCCTACACACCAGGAGGTATGGACAAGAGTAATTACAATCAAGGGGTCTGGGGAGAGAATGTTATGAATTCTGACAAAGACTGTGCCAATAAGGATGTACAAATGGGCCAGGCCAAGCTATTTTTTTCTGTGACTGGGCCAGATGAGGACTGTACTATGAAGTGTGGGTATATACAGGAAGAAATGGAATATGGGACTAACACTGTGATATCAGGCCAGGTGGAGAGCCTGGAAGGCAGTCACTGTGCTCCTGGATTCTTGAAAGAACCAAGTATGGACTGCGTACCTATTGTGGGGCTCCAGCTGATAACAAATGTCAGGACGTCAGCCACAGTTCACTGGACAGACTCAGCAAGCAGCCCGTGGACTGTGGCAGACCAGGGAGCGCAGCCCTATCCAGGTGGTGGGGACACCATTGCTAAGGAAAAGGTAGCAGGGAAAACCGAGAAAGTCTGTCATATTGATGGCCCAAGAGGAAGTCTGGATAAGAGCAGTGAGGTCCTGCCATTGAACACTGTTACCATGGTCTTAGAAGGAGATGTGTGCTAGGCCCAAGCGGTGGTTCCAGAGAAGATGGGATGTGATATGCTGATTCAAGTACAGTCTAGAGCATAGGAAACTTCAGACTAGGCCATAATATTGGGTGCTGGCTTCCAGAGCTGGCCGGTAAATTCCTTCTTAGAATTATTATTTTTCGGGGCTCCCCATGTGATGGAGATAGCACCATTGGACTGTAATGATAACCCTGGCACAGAGGGCTATTTCCAGAACCCAAGCCAAGTGGAAAGTTTGGAAAGCTGTGCTCACCATCCCTATGGAAAAATTATAATTAACTTCAAACCATTGAGGTGGCTAGCCACAATCCAGAGGTTAGGAGAAGGCATGAGCTCTGAGGTCCTGACACACAGATACCAAAATTGAGGCCAGACTCCATATTGTGTGCCCAAGCAAGGAGAGCTGGAGCACAATGCAATGACAGTGGTCCAAGGAGAAGTAGAAATTAAGTCCCATGCCTAGATCATTTTCCCAGGTGAGCGGGGTTACCATGCCCATACTGTGGTTCAGGGGCAATTGGAGTACAGTGCCGAGGCCATGTTTCAACCCAGGGAAATGGAGACCACAGCCAAGGCCCAGGTCTCTGATGCCAGCCACAGAGGAGTATATGTATGATTCTAGTAGCAAAAGAAGAAGCGGTCACTTGCCCTGGCCTTTGGGGTTTGTGCTGGGTTATGTACAAGAAAATAATGGCAAAATCTTCCCTGCACACCCAGAATCAGGCCACATGCAGGTGGAGGCCCAGACCCTGAATCACTGGGACTGTTTTCCCCACTTCAGTTTGGTAGCCATTTTTACGGGGGATTATGGATTCTGCTGGCCTGATACCACACCTAAACCAAAGACATATGGACAGATTGAGTTTAGTTAGTTATCTGTGTGGATACACATCTGTAATATCAAAGGATATCAAATGGAGATGAGATGTGTTTTAATGATTGTAACAATTTGTTGTGTGTCATGATTAAAGTATTAATGTGTGCATATAGTTACTGTCATGCAGCCCTATTAAATTACCCTAACCTGTAAAACCGTAGCTCATATTGTAGAAAGTAGCACCTACGGCTATTAAATTTGCCCTGTAAAGCAGACCGCTGCGGATTTGTTGCAAAAAAAGCCTAGGGGATTAGCAACGTTGAACTTCACGTCGGCAAATCCTTGGATCAGTCAAGCCCGTAACCGCTACAATTCCAATCATGCTATTAAATTGCAACAAAGTCACTCATGAGCAAGCCCGTAACACGTGAATGTAATCCAAAGCCCAACGAGTGCTGGGGAGGACTCGCAAGGGGGGCAAGGTATCACTTTAACTGTAAATAAAATCACACTACTGGACTTATATTAAAAGTGAAAGTGATGTTAGGTCTTAGAATAAATAGAACAACATTCTCAAGCCCGCAAATCGGCCAAATAAAATACTTTATTCCACGTATATTTTTTGTGTTATATCGATCCAGGGAATCAATGTGTTAATACATATGATGGAACTCGCATGTAATAGAATATCATATTTGCATCTTTATTAATATAGCTTTATGACTGGAATGTGGGTCAGGTCGTAACTCTTAATTGAAGCCCGTAGGACTTTGAAACCCAACCTCCATTTTTCAGTGACACTATGAGGACGATCTCTATGATTTCCATTGGCTCCATCTAAATCCGTAATTATGAGTTTGCTTAATTGATCACCTACAATGCAGCAAATCCGACGGCCGACAAATCGTTTATGGGTTTGCATCTCGAGCTTGTAGCTCGCAGCCCCTTCTAAATTAATAACGCCGTAACTCGGCCAAATTTCAAGCCTGCAGCCATTGCGGGTCTCAAGTTGCACTTACGGTGCTCTAATTTAATGGGGCCGATGGTTTCTTAGTTACAATGTATATACTGTTATTAATGTAAGGTGGCAGAAGTGGCTTATGTGATATTCTGATGTATTTGGTCCAGAGGTGCAATTCCCAGATATTACGCTACCCCCACCCTAGCATCTCATGAGTGATCAAAGGAAAGCCATAACATTTGGGGTGATCTGGTTAGATAACCTCCAGGCTCTGGGATGGGAGGAGGGTATATGGCTAGTGGCAGGGCGAGGAGGTCACAGTATGAAGAACAGACTCCTAAAACAGGGAAAGAGGGCTTTGGTAACAGGGGGTTTGGCTAGAACTGCTAGATGGTTTATTTTGGGGATTGTTAAAATGTATCTGGTTAATAAAAATGTTGCCAGTCTTCTATGCACTAAGAAATGGTGTTATGTGATTTCTATTGCCTCTCCATGAATAATAGTCTGATCTGAACGGATAAGTGCTGAGATGAATTTAAAAGTCACAACTCGCAGCTTACTCATATAAGCTACAGTAGGAGAATTAGGGGTGTACTGAGCCCTTAAATCTGGTTTGTGACATAAAAAGAAGATACTTTTTGTAAAAACAAATACTACTTTCGTGCTTAAACTACTATATCAGATTAGATGTTAATTAATTGCTAAATAGCTTCTTGAACAATGCATTGATAATGTAATACATGTGAATAGGGTTTATTACAAGAATTCAAGTAATTACCACATAACAATTTTCTGTTTTATATATCAGACAAGTTCAATAAATAACCAATAAAACATATGTTCAAGTTAAATACACAAATAATGAATGTCAAGAGATCTGTTGGGAGATTTAGATTTCTGTGGCCTACAGTTAACAACCTTTGCAGGGGGTGTGAAGGTAACCAGTGGCGGAGCTAGTGCACAGGGGCCCCCAGTGAAAAAACAAAAATTTGCACTTCCCGAACCCCCTCTAACCTCAACGCAGTACATATACATATACAGTGAGCCATAAGGGGCTCCAGGTAACCCAAGAAAGGTCTGCAATGGTCATAAGGGGCAATGGGGACCACAGCATGCTCCTAGGGGCTGTGAGGGGGCAGAGTGAGCCATAAAGGGCTGCAATTGACCCACAGGAGGTCTGTGGGCGCCATACAGTTCTGTGGGGGCCACAGGGCCTGATGAGGGCCCCTGAGCCCTGTAGGGGACTATAGAGAGTCTTAAGGGGCTGCATGGGATGCATGGGAGGTCCACAGGGGCCACAGTGGGCCCTAGGGGCTACAGGGACCCCAGGGGACCTGTATGGGTCACATGGGACTTGCGGGGGCCACAGAGGACATGCAGGGCCCACAGAGGATCCGTTGGGGCCATAGGGGACCCACAGGGGCCACTGAGGATCTGTGGGGGCCACATAAGGATCAAAATAGCCACAGGGGGACCATGGGGGCCACAGGGGACCCATGGGAGGTTCACAGGTGCCCCTCAAAGCTATGTTGCTTTGTAACATCTCATAACATCATGAATCTTCAACATGAGGCTATATTAGGAATGTGGTACAAAAAGAAATGCAACCACTATAACTATTACCCTAAATAATTTTCTTTCCAATTTTACAATAGAAAGATGGTACAGTGTCTATGCCACTAACGTTATAGGAGAATATTTGTTATGTATTATAACAATACTAGCGGCTTGCCCGTCAAAAATTATGGGACTATACAATTTTATTGCTGGGAAAGCTGTTTTCCAAACAATGTGAGTCTCTGACACTCTTAACCTTTTTGTTATCTACAAAGAAGTACAACATTTATAATAATTGTTTTTATTTTTTTAACCTTCAACTTGAAGTTCACAATAGGTAAACCATCATTTTTTTAACAATATAAAATATTTTAATTCTCATGTATGCAAGAATAATATAGCAATGGCTGAAGTTTTTGTGAATACATATTGGAAACCATTACATAATACTTTGTAACATGCAACTTGTATTTGAAACAATGTTGAACCATTTTTTTTTAACAATACTAACATTTTTAATTCAAAGGTATGCATAAGTAACATAAGAATAGGTCAACTTTCTCTGAATAAGTATTTGCAACAATTACATAATGCTTTGTAACATTCAACTTTTACTTCAAGTAATGGTAAACCATATAGGTATTGAACACAGTAGAAGGCAAACAGTAAAAAAAACATTAAAACTTTATATCAAAATCCTTCCTGACCACATTAACTGGAGATCGGATTACTTCCTGGATCAATACTCTGTATTTAATTATACATTTCAATGTATTAACAAATGTTTATCCTCCTACTAACATAAATTCTTAATTATATACAATGAAACAACTTTGCACACCTTTTAAAATGCAATGTTAACATCTGAAATAGTACCTTAAAATAGTAAAATTTATCCTTTAAGTGTACGAAAATGCCACGTAATTGTTTTTTGGGGTCAATCATGCATAAAGGTAACTTCTAACACATATGTTACTTTGTCTTTGAATGTTACTTTGTCTTTGAATTTTTTTTTTTGTTGTTGTTTCTCTTGCAGTTCTTGAAAATGGCACATATGGGAAATAGTGGTTCTCTAAAAAGAGAACGACAGACATAAAAGTTCACCCATGTGGTATAACCACTGTTCTCAATGTTTTTTTGCCATTTTATAGAGTTTCCGTAGTGGAATAGTGGTCCTCTAAAAAGTCCAAGTTATGTTAAATTTTGTCCTCAAACTAAAACCACTGTTCTCTATGTTTGTTGTGGTATATTTTGTGATTTTTTTCTTTGATATAAGAGAAGTGTTCCTTTTTTAATGTTGTTATAGATGAAGACATTGCATTATTTTTGTATGTTCAAGTGGTTCCCTTAAAAAGAGCCCAGAATTTTGTCTATGGGATATAACAACTGTTTATTGTTGTTGTTTTGAACTTTTTGTGGTTTTTTTTGTAGTTCGTGAAAATGGCACATAGAGTTTCCTATGTTTAATAGTGGTCCTCTAAAAAGATTCCCAGTGACATAAAAGTTCGTCCTGGAAGTAAAACCACTGTTCTCTATGTTTTTTGCCATTTTATAGAGTTTCTTAGTGAAATACTGGTCCTGTAAAATGAGTCAGAGTGACAAACTGTATGTCATTTAAATGTTTCCCACAAAGCTAATGCATCAGGTACATTGCAAAAGATGCAAATGAAAGCACATTGTTCTCTCATTTGCTTTGGCATTTGACATAGTGCTGCTTCTTTTAGACATCTCTCCCATTACGTATCATCTGCCAGGAAGTTTTGATGTCTTGCAGCTGATTGGAAAGTATCATAAACTATTTCATTGACTGTGCGTAAATGTTCATAACTTTGTGCACCGGGAACATGTAAAAGAACTAATCTTAAGCTGAAATGTTCTATGTCTCTTGGACTAATGGTATAAATTAGTAGGATCATTTTATGATTATCTTTTTTTTCGTTGTCGCCATTGGCCATTTAAGAATACATAGTGCTGTGGAATCTTAGGGCCCTATTAAATTCGAGCTGCGTAAAAAAGAGGTGAAAAAGCCAGGCCTACGTAGTTGAAAAATTAGACCGTTTACGACGCTATTAAATTTCAAGTGCTGCGAGATACGAGCAATCTATGCGATTTCGTACTCGTTAGGATTTGCGAATGAGGGATACTATCTCGGATAACTTTGATTTCCGTGGACGAGCGTATCAATTAATCGATGAAGGTTTGCGTGGGAAAATAGCGCGAAATACCGGCGGCAGTATGCCTTTAAAAGGGAGCCAAAACAGAAAATAATTGACTGTGCTGGAGCTTTTGGAAGTAGAAACACAGGTCTAGGCGTTAGTGGGTTTTTTGTGAGAAAGGAGAGTGAGCGAGAGAGAAGAAGCATTGTAAGTTTTGATCTTTTGACCTATCAGATAGTTTAACCCTTTGTTTACAACACACATAATTACTGATATCACATAATTCACACACATAGATTATTACGTTCACATAGCTACACCTAGTGGTAGGCCACTGAACACCTACACCCCCCCCCAAGACCTACACCACCCCCCCCATACAATTACTGCACTACACATAATACTTGCATCTTTTTTTACCTCCTAAACCTACACACATATTATTTTTATTTATCGTTACTTTATTCTCAGAGGAGGGTAGAGGAGGGTAGGCGGTAAGGCAAGAGAGGCGCGGAGGAGAGTGAGGAGAACATCTGAGGAGAGGAGGAGGATGAGGAGGAGAGGAGTACCAGGAGGGAGAGGAGGAGGAGGAGGGAGAGGAGGAGGGAGAGGAGGAGGAGGAAGGTAGAGAAGGAGGAGGAGGAGAAGGGAGAGGAGGAGAGCAAGGAGGAGAGCAGGGGTGGAGGGAAGTGCCCCCAGAGGTAGGAATACCAGTTGAAGGGGCAGAGGGTCAGGGGCCTGATCCCTTGGTGGGAGGTAGTGGGGATGAGGGAGTGGCCCCAGGGATAGAAGAGGAAGAGCAGGCACCGTCTGTAAGGCAACGGGTTGTGGCAAGGCCCAGGGCCCCCAATTATAGCCCAGAGGAGATCCAAGTTCTCCTCAGGGAAATCTGTGCCCGCCAGGGGATCATATGTGGTTTGAGAGACATTAATGCCAGCCAGAGGCTGCAGGCCTGGTCCCAAATTGGCAGAGCTGTTTCGGCAGTAGGGGTCACCAATAGGGACCGGAGGACAGTGCGTCACAAGTTTGATGATCTAAAGATGGCTGTCAAAAGGAAGATGGCCAAGGAGGCAGCAGCAGCACGTAGGACTGGTGGTGGGCCCGCGGTCCCTGTTGTATATAAGCAATGGGAGAGGACCGTGATGAGATTTATCCCTTCTGAATCTGTGGTGGGCATACCAGGCCAGATGGACACAGATCGCCCTAACACCCTGCAACGTGAGTATCATATCACACACATGGTTGTATGAGATTGTGGGGGGATGGGCTGTCCAAAAGCCTGCAGATAACATGCTGTATGTATGTATGTATAAATAGGCTTGTGTTCTGGCTGTTGTATATAATGAGCTGTATCCCTCTAGAACAGGGGTGGGTAAGGAGGGCCACATACATGCCGGCCTTTCCAGATATCATGCTGTTTGTATGTATGTATGTATAAATAGGCTTGTGTTCTGGCTGTTGTATATAATGAGCTGTATCCCTCTAGAACAGGGGTGGGTAAGGAGGGCCACATACATGCCGGCCTTTCAAGATATTATGCTGTTTGTATGTATGTATAAATAGGCTTGTGTTTTGGCTGTTGTATATAATGAGCTGTATCCCTCTAGAACGGGGGGGGGGGGAGGGGTAAGGAGGGCCACATACATGCCGACCTTTCAAGATATTATGCTGTTTGTATGAATGTATGTATGTATAAATAGACTTGTGTTCTGGCTGTTGTATATAATGAGCTGTATCCCTCTAGAACAGGGGTGGGTAAGGAGGGCCACATACATGCCTGCCTTTCAAGATATCCTTTCTGGGAACAGGTGAGTCAATCAGGATGACTGAAAAGGCGATTGGCTCACCTGTGTGGCCCTACAAGACCGAACCTGCCCACCCTTGCTCAAGAATTAGATGGTCTCCTACACCCCTGCCCACACACAGGGATAATTCACATATAATAGCACTGTAAGCCCTATGGTTGACTAAAGATATATGGGGCGACAATAACCATTTCAGTCCTGGTAGCAAACCTATCATGTTCATAATTTGTATCCCTGATATGTCAATTTCTAATTATATCCAGATTGATTGCAATAGAGCAGGGTGTCCAAAGACAAACTTGCTGGGCTGCGCACAGGCCTGGATATGTGAATTTCCTTTATGTGCACAGATGACTCAATAAGACTTAATGACTTGGAGAATGATATTCTCAGCTGGGTGCAGCATGGCTATCCACAAATGCAGGACTGACTTTGGCTTTCACTGCAATAGAGTAAAAATCTGGCTGTGCGGCATATGTGGATACAGACTCTGTAGCACTGCATGTGTGTCATACACTGTCCTAACCTGGTCCATGTCTCAGCTGCATATTAACAACCATTGCTGGAAACTTGTCAGATTGGTCAGTCTCGCACACTGCACAGCAGATCCAGCAGAGAACGTGTCTGATGCACATGCAGTACACATTCATATGAGCCATGATCCACAATGCTCATTATGCAGCCCTGGGCTCATCTGTGTAACACAAGCACCACAGTCACTCACAGGTGACCATGATGTCAATGATATGTAAGTGCATAGCTGTCAATTGTGTATGGCAACCAACTGAAATATATGTTTATTGCATTGCAGTATCCACAAGTTCAAAGGAGGAGAAGGCAGGAATGCCTGAAGAGGGCCAGGACATCCAAGAGGGCCCGGGACCATCCACATCACTGGCTCATGAGGAGCGGGAAGTGATGCCCGGGCCCTCAACATCTAGCCGGCCACAGCCAGCATTATTCCAGCAATGGGGTCAGCACACCACATGGATGCCATCATCCTATGCTGCCCCCTACCATGGGCACTCCTCCGAAACACCTGGCCATTCATCGTGGCCACCTCAGGGCCTGCACCAGCCACCCTATGCTGTGCCTCCCTCAGCGGCTCCACCCTCAGCGGCTCCACCCTCAGCATGGGCTCCACCCTCAGCCTGGACAGGTGCTTCACCCTCAGCCTGTGCAGGAAGTGCTTCAGCCTGGGCAGGAAGTGCTCCACCCTGGTCAGGAAGTGATCCACCCTGGGAAGCAGGAAGTGCTCCACCCTGGACAGCAGGAAGTGCTCCACCTGCGGTAGCGGAAGTGCGCCACCCACAGCAGCAGGAAGTGCTCTACCCGCGGCAGCAGGAAGTGCTCCACCCGCAGCCTCAGAGTCTCCACCCACAGCCGCGGAGTCTCCACCCGCAGCCGCGGAGTCTCCAGCAGTGGAGTCTCCAGCCGCAGCCACGGAGTCTCCACCCTCAGCCGCAGAGTTTCCAGCCGCGGAGTCACCAGCCGCGGAGTCGCCAGCCACAGCAGCAGAGTCGCCATCTCTATCTGCCAGACAAAAAAAAACCTCTAGACCCTCTGCCACCGGTATATGCACAATTGTGCGACATAATGGCTCACTTTCGCCGAGAGGACCAGGCCCAACAGGAGAGAGCAGAGCGCATGCTCCAAATAAGTGAGAGGCAGTGCCGCATAAGCAGTGGCATCCTGGCTGGCAACAGGGTAATTCAGGCTAGCACCCAAGCTATATATGCTGAGATGAGGAGGCACAACCGAAGGATGGAGAGATGTGAGGAACGTGCCAGTAGAGAGAGACGCATGTTAATGCGTCAAATCCGATGCCAGCCCATACCACTCCAGCCTTCGGTTGTACAACCGCAACCCGATATGTCTGCCTCCTCATCTCAGGCATCACCGACCCATGATCCCCAGCCACCTACTGTAGTGGCACCCCCTGCTCCCACACCACAACGTTGTGGAAGAGGGAGACGGTCCGCGGTCACGGTGGGGGCGCGGTGGGGCCCAGTAACTCAGAGTAGGAGGTGTTAGGACCATCCAAGAAGGCCTCCTGATCACTCCTCACAGAATACTGATTGATATAAATGTTGACATACTAATGGCTGGCTACAGAGTGTATACATGTCTGGTTATGTTTAACATTTAAACAATTGATGTTTAATGTGGATTGACCATGAGATTAAATGCTGTATTTAATCATAATATTGTTATGATTGATACCTTGTTTTTGTCTTTGTAGGTGTTAATAGCCAAATCTCATAACTATGAAGACATTTTCTTCATCTTCGAGCAGTACAATACCATCATGTGAGTAAACACTCAACCCAGTTCCCAACGGGCATTCTATCAGTGTTATTCACCACTGCAGATGGCTCGGAAATGCAATATATGACTACATATCTTTTCACAAAGGAACATGACTGTGTGATTTTCCATTATAATGATCAGTGTCCCGGCTGTAGAGTTGCACAGTCCCATTACTATCTGGTAATCCAAACCAGCAATTTCACATAAGTTTTTGTAGCATTCCATCCCATTAACATTATGAAATTGGATTCATTTATTTAATGTCATCCAAACCAAACTGCTAATTTCCTTGGTTTGACATCATGATCAATGTGCATGTGTTTAGGGGTAATGTGAACAGTGTAATCTGTCTGGCCTTGGTACCACCCATATAGAAGTGAGATGTGATATCAGCATGGCACAACTATTCCATTTAGATAGTGATAGTATAAACCTCCTCAAAAACCATCGAATTGGTTAACTCCTACAATAGGATTATTCAAATGTGGTCATTGCAAAGCTTGCAATTACATTAAACCGAGCAAAGAATTTATTGACCATAAGACAGGAAAGAAATATCCAGTAAAAACTTTTTTAAATTGTGAAACTACACATGTAATCTATGTAATGACCTGCCCTTGTCATAAATATTATGTGGGCAAAACCTTTCGACAACTACGAAGACGGATTCTGGAACATGTTTATTCAATAACCACATTTTTGGACACTCCGGTATCTAGACATATCAATAATTTCAATCAGAATCAGGCCGGGGTAATGAAGTTTCAAGTCTTAGAAAAACTATCTATAGGACCGAGAGGAGGAAACATAGATCAAATTTTGCTCCAAAAAGAGAGCAAATGGATATTCACACTCAACAGCAAATACCCCATGGGCCTCAATGAAGGATATTCCTATTCTGCTTTTCTTTAGAGCACACATTCGGTTTAGACACCCTTATTTATTTCGTTAATACATTTTTCACTTCATTAGTCTGTCACTTAGAAGTCGATATTTGTACCTCACGTTTATATACTATTATCATGCAATTTACATAGGTTTAGTGTTCTACATCACAGATTCATACATTTAAGTATTCACTTCAGTGCTTCCGGCACGCCAATATCATCTTAGTTCACTCAACTACACTTTAACACTCATTCCTTAACATCTACTTCATTCATTTAAGCAATATTTTTCACTGTAGAATCTAGGTCTATGTTATCCCTCAATGTCTAAATACCAATTGTCATATCATGACTCTATATCAAATAGGAAAATAATAATGTATGTTATACAGCAAGCCTATTCTACTGGTTATTATATATCTTTTATTGTTTATCTTTGATCTTTCAAAGTTATTGAAATAATTTTGTTTTAAAGATATTTACAGATTATTTGAAATATAGGGGCTGTCTCTCTTTTATTTTCTATTGGTGGCCTAGCATCTATGTACAAGCATAATATACTAAACAGCAAGTTTTACAATCCAGTACTTTGGTTTCTTTTATATTCATAATGAGTTTCAATACTTTATTCTTATTTTCATATCTAAAGTCATTGAAACACCCTTTCAAAATAATATACATAGCCCTCAGTTCGATTGGTGAGGTCTCTTTAAGTTCCTGACACTTGCATCGGCCGTTTTGAGCCTATCTAGCTTTAATTTACAAAGAAGTGTACTTTTTGTCACTAACTATCTTAATAAAGATGAATTGGATTTGAATGGACGCTGTGACGTCACCACGTTGACGTTCCGGCGTCCATTCAGCCTTTGTCTATACAAATAAAGTTTATTCAATTTTTGAAAAACGTCATGACGTCATGACGTTGCGTATTACTGCGTTCTTAATGGAATCCAATTAAGGAAGCGTTCTACAGGCCTTAAATAGGCCTAAAACGCTAGGTAAAGTAAAAAGCCTTAGAAAAAGTCCCTGTGGAGGGACAAAACGGCCCGTTGGCATCATTTTTTCCAATTTTCTGAACCTTAGACTACTGACAGCTAAGTACAAACACTCTTTGGAGTGTAATTCTTTTTTATCACTATATTGGCTCAATTATTACTCTATCTGTATACTATATCTATTCAGTGGCAACAGAGAGCCTATGGAGAGCCTTATTGGAAAGCTTTACTACTGAACAGCAAGTATATTGCCATTATGGCTGTATTCATGTTATAAAATTATACTGCTATATGTGTTTTGTTTTGCTCTTATCCAATAGTGCTACCCTCTCCTTGATATAGACACTGTAGATAATTTATAGTGTCACTTACTTGTGATTGCACACGCTTTCAGTTTATTTAAAGTATTTTCTAAGGTATCAGATTCTATTCCTATGTATATTTGTTTTTATATGTATATAGATACTTACACTTTTTATAAAAGCTATTTCACAATCCTATGATTATAAGTATATCCTGTATTTACAGGAGGATCAGTATATTCTGATTTATGAGGATTGTGTATCATAGTCTATGTTATGATTAGGCAATATGAAAATATTCCATAATCCATACATATCATTTATTTAAGTATCTCCATACAGTCTTCTTTTTTATACATTTTAATCAGCGTAGTTTCCGGATCCATAGTATCCAATTAAAGGTTTTTTTTTTCTCTATATAATCTTTTTTTGATACAACAAGGGGTGTTAAGCACCCAGGATACTAGCAATATAGATCATTATTTTTCTCTATTACATGATTATTGTTAGCTGAAATGTAGACTAATAACGATATGGCGGTGGACTTGCAAAGTCTCACAATGGCATGTTAATGACAGCCAGCATTAATATATGCACTAATAAAGCATGTGATCCTGACCTCAATATCGGTCTGAGAACAGATCTTTGGGTCTGATGTGAGAAACAGTGAATCTGGCTGCTGACCTTTGTGTCCTGTCCATATTAATGGGTATTTGCCCATATTACTCATATCCAGAGACCTAGCTAATCGTTAGTAATGCTTGCAGATGGGAATCAGGTGAGTTGGTATATTGGTACAGTATTTAGCACTTTACTGTACATGCATTGTCATTAGTTTTTTCTATCCTCCTCCGCTTTTTTTTTTTTGACCATTTATTTTTGTGGGCAATTTCGCACACCACCATGTGTGAAACTGGATTGGATTACACAGTCCAGAGGTTGTATCATTTGTTCCATTGAGCAGATCCAGACAAGTTGTAAGTGCCATGCACTCTAATGGTTTCTTCAGTTAAATGGAGTGATTTGTGATGATCCTTTTTCTCATCAGATTCCGGTTGCAGCGGTGTACTGACCACATGTGACCCTGGTAGGTGCTATGCATCATGCTTATTCTAGATGATTAGATTGACCCCTGTGGGTATCCCCTTTTTTTTATTCTAGCCCCTTGCTCTCTCGGGACCCGCCCACACCACACCCATGATATTAATGTACAGTCTTGACCACTGCTGATTGTGGTCTGTGTCCAAAAATAAAGTTTTGTTATACTGTTATGTGAATGCACAGTCTTGACCACTGCTGATTGTGGTCTGTGTCCAAAAATAAAGTTTTGTTATACCGTTATGTGAATGCACAATCTTGACCACTGCTGATTGTGGTCTGTGTCTAAAAATAAAGCTGTGTTATACTGTTCTCACCATGTCGGTGTGTTTTCAATGGTTGGGGTTATGGGACATCTACATGCATCACATTAGTGTCACATTACTATAGCTGTAAACTAATGAGCACTAGTTAACCTGCAATAGATCCATACATACTAAGAGGAATAATAGTCCTAATAGCATTAGATATCATATAATACATCTAATAGATCTCCAATCTAGGCATAATAAAGAGTTAAGGCACAGGCCAAGTCCAATTAGCGATACTGTGGAGTAGGAACATTCCCCTCAGGGCCTAACAGTATAATGATAGGTGATACTGCAGTGGCTTGTCAGTTCCTTCTCCAGTGATTTGGGATTTGTCCGTCCACTCTGCTTTCACCCGCACATCTCCAACATCACTTAGCAATCGAAACTAATGTAAATTGATGAATAGCAGAACATAATGGGAGGTCACAAAATGGGAATGAATGGACATCTTGGCACATGGCCACCAGCATTGGCGTGGGACTTCCTTGGATAAGAGTAGTGCCGATTACCCCTGATGGAGGTGAGTTGGCTGGTTCTCAATGTGCCTCTGCAAACCCTCCGTGTGTGTTTGCTGCCCTTCCTGTTGGGTTACTGCGGGGTATGTTCCCATGGTCTCCTTGTGGTTTGATAAGTGATGGGGCTTGGAAGCTATGACCAAAAGACCAAACAAGAGATATTGTGTACTTCAATGAAGCTGTGAGCTATAACATTAAGGGCCATTGTGGGTGGGAGAGTGAAAGCAGAGTGGAAGGCCAAATCCCAAACCACTGGAGAAGGAACTGACAATCCACTCCAGTATCACCAGCATACAAACCTTGTAAGAAAGCAGTGACAGAGGGTCACAGACAGTCAGACACGACCGAAAGACTGAACAGGACATATTCACATGCTCCCTGTGTACTTGATATACGTCATGTGGCAGTGCAATGTGCTCCATATTTGTGTTCCCAAATGTAGATGTGATGAGCAACATGTATACAAAATAGAGCCTCTGTGAGTAACAGAGTTAATATGGCATTATTTTGATGTTTTGTGTTTTTATGTAATCAGGTAGTGTGTCTTTAATTGTTTTATGTAAGCTGCAGCATGGCTTTTCATTCCAAATGTAAGAAAAAATTGGTTGTATAATGCATTTGCTTTGGTGGGGGAGGGGGTTGTGCAATCAATTGTAATGGCCTTCCATGCTTTCCCTCTGTTAAACTGTCACTTTTACACTTTAAGTTGTCTGTACGTAATGCTTAAACCGTTTTGCCGGTGCATTTTGTGCACGTAGCGATTTTGCGATATACGAGCGTCTACGCAAAGAATTCTTGTCCGCTACTTACTACGTATCTCTTTTCAGAGGCAAATCTCGGAAAACGAGTCTGAATATACGCAAGTCAATCGCGAGTCAATTCGTAGTACTTAAATCGCGCTACGATGCGCATTTGCGAGATACGATTCCAAACGCAGCTCGAATTTAATTGGGCCCTGAATGTATACAAATTTTCTGGCCTCAGCGTCCTGACAATTTAATTGAAACCAAGCAGTAAGTGTTGTTGCTCTATCTTCACTTTGTGCTAAAGCATTTCTTTCATTCCCTGCAGTGAAGCAAACAAATTGACTTTGTGGCAAATGGACAGCTAATCGATACACAGCATGTGACGATCATGCATCTTAAATTTGAGAAGATTCCACATTGCTTCTGGAGTACTTACGAGAATCTAATTAAGATAAAAGTTTGTCATGTAAAACTGTATTAGCTTGTTCATTTTGTGCACCTTGCACAACAACAGTTGCTGTATCATATCCTTTGTATATATATTTATACACATATTTGATGGATTTGATAGAAGTGCACGCTTCCACATTGATGTGTGCATTGTACTTCATCAGCAAATGTGGAATGTATGGAACCACACAAGCTGTTTGTCCTTCTTTTCTTTTATACAAATGGTATCCATCACAATTAGCATTGTTTTAGGAACTCTTTTGTGCATTTTTTTTCCCATACATGGTGAATTTGGATTGATATCTCCACATGGACCATGAATCATTCTATGAGTTACAATCTCATAAAGTTTTGAATGTTTTTCTGGATGTGGCAGTTCAGCAAGAATTACTGAATCCACTCTGTTTGCTGTATTCAATTTATCTTTTTCTTGCAGGATTAAAAGTATATGTGCATGTGGCAGGCCTCTTTTTTGAAATTCAATGGTATAAACAAAAGCCACACATTTCCCAAATAAGTGTGCTTTAGTTATATCATGAATTCATGAATTTAATTTTATTTTGAATACTCTAGCCACCAAATATGGTTGGGCAGGAGTATTTTTTCCAAGTTTACAATTTTCTTTGATCTCTGGCCAGTGTGGATTACATGTGAATGTAATGAATAAATCTGGTTTGCCAAATTTAGTCACAATAGCCATGGGAAATTGTATCTTTCTCGCATATTGCGAGGAGATCCTTGGAAATAGGATGGCAAAATCATTGCTCTTCCAGCAGGAATATCTCTTTTTGCAGCCAATTCAGTGACATAATCCATCAATCCACAATATGTTTCTACTCGAAGCTTGTTTTGTTGAAATTTGACAAAATTTAAATTTTTTGCTTTGACTTGTAAATATGAATCAAAAATATATTGTTGTGTGAATTTTCCCACACATAAAATAGGATATAAATGATCTTGAATAGCAGTTTGTGCCACTTTATATTCCAGCGTAGAAATATTGTTTCTCACACAACCTTTACTATTGAGATAACTTTGTAATTGTAATTTTGGCTGCCATTCTGGATCACCATTTGGAAAGAAAATGGGATATGTCATGGGATCCAAATTACTACTTAATATATGTATGTTTATAAAAGGTTGGTCATCATAGAAAACAAGCAGTACCAAAATACTGGGGGGAGTCTTTACTCAGGCGTTCCATTCTACCTCAGAAACCAAACAAAAGGGAGTCACTATTTTGTTCCACAGAAGACTCAACTTCCAATTAAGTAAAATCCCAAAGGATAAAGATGGCAGGTACATAGCAGTACACGGGACCATACACGAACGTATGGTTACATTCTTGAATATTTTCCCCCCCTAACACAGAGCAAACGCCATTCTTTCAAAAAATACAGAAACTCACAGATAGCTGGGAAGACGGGCTTAAGATAATGGGAGGAGACATGAACGCGGTCCTGGACCCGTTCAAAGACAAGTCAAATGACCCAGGCTCACAAAAAAAAACCACGGCGACCAAAGCGCTTAAAAAACTCCTAAAATCGAACTGCATGGTTGATACCTGGAGAAACATGAACCCCACAGAAAGAGAATACACATTTTTTTCCGCAAGACATGGTTCGCTCTCCAGAATAGATTATATCCTGATTCAACAAAAAGTAGCAGGGAACCTAACTGAGGCCTCTATCTGCCCCATAGCATGGTCGGACCACAAACTAGTCAAAATCTCCATGAACAACCTCCTACCGAAAGGAAATAGCCCGAGGTGGTCATTAAATCCCGGTATACTAAACAACCCAATCACATGAGATAAAGTCAGAACTGCAATCACAGATTATCTTGATCTTAACACAGTAGGGGAGATAGACATAGACGGAATTTGGGCAGCTCACAAAGCAGTGATCAGGGGAGTCTGCATACAAATTAGATCGATCAAAAAAAAAAAAGACCAATCACACACTTTACTCCTAAACCAGAAAATATCAGAGGCCCAAAAACTATATGTTAAAGATAAGTCACGACACACTCACGAGAAGGTACTAAGGTACAAACAAGAACTAAACACTATATTAAGAGGAAAAATGGTCACTATCCTACAACGAACCAAAGCCAAATTCTTCAGTTTCGCAAAAAAACCCGATAGAATGTTGGCCACTAGACTAAAAGAAAAAAGAGCAAACTCATTAATTGCCAAACTAATGACCAAAAATAGGCAGATAGTTTTTAAACGAGATCAAATAGTAAGTGAATTCAGACAATTTTATGCAGACCTTTATACAAAAACAGCCGAATCAGGTACCCCAAACCACAAACTAGAAATTGAAAACACACTAAGTAACATAAACATACCCCAACTAGACCCTGCTAAAGCCAACTCACTCTTAGAGCCCATTTCAGTCAAAGAAATACAGGAGGCGATCAAGACAACAAAAGTGCACGGGGCCCCAGGGCCAGACGGCTATTCCAATCTCTACTACAAAACATATGAGCGACCTACTTAGCCCCACCTTACACAAACTATTTAACAGCTTTTTAACTGAGGGGAAAATAAAACCGGAATTCTTAGAAGCTAAAATAATACTGATTCCTAAACCGGGTAAAGACCCAACCCAGTGTGCCAGCTACAGACCAATATCCCTAATCAACATGGACTTAAAAATATACACTAAAATATTGGCGTCCAGACTAGCGAATTTAATACCTGAGGTAGTACATCCGGACCAAGTAGGGTTCATTAAGGGTAGAGAGGCGCCAGACAACACCAGAAAAATGATTGACCTTATTGACATAACTAAGAGAGGTGAAGGCCATGCGATGGTGTTGGCGCTTGATGCCGAGAAGGCTTTTGACAGATTAGATTGGACATTTATGGAATCAACACTGAACAAATTCGGAATACCGGAAGGTTTTCTTCGAAGCATTGCGTCATTATACTCGGAACCAACTGCACAGGTTACATACCAAGGACACAATTCGCAAAAATTCAAAATCACGAGAGGTACACGACAAGGGTGCCCACTGTCACCACTGTTGTTCGCCCTTAGTATAGAGCCCCTAGCAATTGCCATTCGCCAACACACAGACATATCGGGAATACGGGTTGGCCTGACAGATCATAAAATAAGCCTCTTCGCAGATGACATCCTTCTAACAATCTCAAACCCCCTAGTTAGTCTTCCCAACCTATTCAAACTTTTGTCTAAATTTGGCCCACTGTCAGGGTTCAAAGTAAACACGAGTAAAAGCATAGCCCTTAACTTATCCCTTCCTCCCTCCATGGAAAAACTACTAGCCAATAATTTTCCGATAAAATGGGCCCCGAATTCTATCAACTATCTAGGCATACAAATAACAAAATCAACTAAGACCCTATATGACGCAAATTACCCAACCCTCATTAAACAAATAACAAGGGACCTGCACAGGTGGTCAGAGCTAAAGATCTCATGGCTAGGAAAGCTACATGCCATGAAAATGAACGTACTCCCCAAACTGCTCTACCTGTTTAGGACCATACCTATAACTATATTGGCAATAGAATTGAAAAAGATACAAAAAATATTGATGAGTTTTCTGTGGAACAACAAAAAACCTAGAATAAACAGAGAAACAATTACCACATCTAAGAAGGGAGGTGGACTCGGATTTCCAGACATTCCCCGTTACTTTAAAGCAGCTAGACTAGCTCAACTAGCTAAATGGTACGTCAGAGATTCCCCCCCGGTATGGGTTCAGATAGAGAAACACATACTAGGGACCAATGACTTAATCATGCGTCAGTTACCATGGCTCTCAACCCAACAGGGCTTCAAGTTACCCCAATCACTTCCATCTAGTGTGAGGCACACAATAAACTTATGGAAAGACATAAACAGGAGGAAGAGGCTACTGGGCCCAGAATCCGGGCTTAGCCACCTGTGGCCCCAATCAACCAACCCCAAAGTAAACACTAATGCCCAATACAGATGGTGGATTGAAAATAACTGCTCAATTGCGGCAGATTTACCAGTAGTTAATCAAAAATGGTCCACTACCACATTCTTAGACAACAAACACCTACCTCCAGGTGAATGGCTTAACCTAATCGCTATAAACCAAAGACTAACTCACAACATTAAGAACAAAGGAGGACAGACCAAATCCATATTTGAAAAATGTTGCATTAACTTCCCGGGAGGGAAAGGAAACATTTCCATAATATATAACCACTTAAGTGATTTAGCCACGCCCCCCAAATTACACTATGAGTCGGCGTGGGAAGCGGACCTCAACGTAAGTTTAGATAGGGACCAATGGAACAACATTTGGAAACAAGCCAAAAACGCATCACTTAACAGAATTCTGAAGGAGAATTCATATAAAGTTATTATGAGGTGGTACTTAACCCCGGTAAGAATGCACCTAGGGAACCCGGTGATTAGCGAAACATGTGAAAGGGGTTGCAACCAGAAAGGGACTCTAATCCATAAACTATGGGAATGCCCTATGATTAGACACACCTGGGTAGATACTTACAAAACCCTAGAGAAACTATGGGGTCAAAGCTATCACATGAGACCAGAGGAGGCCAACTTGGGTTTACCGGTAGAAAGGATGTCCAACTCAGAACAATTCCTAACCAACCAAATTTTCCTAGCAGTTAGAAAAGTAGTAGCCGCCCATTGGAAAACACCCACCCCATTGTTCTAGGTAGTCCTAAGCAAAATTTAGTTTGTTCGGTCCATGAGCATCTTATCCGCTGAGGTTGACCATAACTACAAGCGATGGGCCTCCTGCTGGGCCGCCTGGGAGACAAGACACGGCAGATGAATAGGGTGAGTGGCGCTTTCCTTCCAGAGGAACTAGTAAGGGAACCATGGCAGGAGAAGTCTTAATTTACCCAACATCAATAGCCCTACATAGTAACCTAAGCACAGAGTCTACAATCTATTAGTTGTTACCAATTAGGCTCAGGGCAACATGAGGACAGGAAACACAGCTCACAGAGTTCTTCCCATAGTTACGGGACTTCATCAAGCATAGTTTCCCCCTTAGCCCCAAGTTAGTTAAAAGTTACTTTCAGCTACTATAAAACTAGAAAACGGAAAAAGAAGAGGACTTTTTGACAGGCAGACGACACATGAGAAAACAGATATGATGAATATGTTCATTGTTAATTCCTACTTACCACTTCTAATGTGTTTGCTGCTCAACGTTTTATGTCTGAACTGTCTAATAGAAATCAATTAAACAAAAAAAAGGTTGGTCATCATTGCGTGGATATATTCTAATATCCCGCTCAAATGGTGGTTCACCATCATCATTTTTAAAGACTATGGCAACCTCATTTGCTGTTGGTAAATTATACCATCTTTGATCAGTATGGCGAAATCTTTTGAGAACTATATTTACTCTTGGCATTGGCAATTGATTTTCTTTGCACATGTGCCTGTTGTTCTTTTTCAACCTCTGATAATTTTTTGTATGCTTGACTATATGGGCTGTGGGCCATAATGTTATGGAGCTGTTCAAAGACTATGGGTAAGCATTGTTTATTTTCAGGAAGCATCATTCGTTATTCAACAGCTTACATTGTATCAAGGACATATAACTGTACACATTTCCTTTGCTCTCCTGCTTCTGGGTGTAAAAGTCCTGTGGTAAATTTGTCCTGGTCCTTTAAAACAGTAAGGACCATGTCCTGGGACATTTTCTGCTAATGTGGCACCCATTGAAGCACATAAAATGTCACTGTTATAAGACGTAATGTTTTTTATTTTACATTGGTATCATTTGGAAATTTTGGATCACTCATACTTTCTAAATATTCTGGAAATGTGTGTCTTTCTGGTAGTCTTACCTTTCCTTTCTGACAGCAACTAATAAACTCTCCATCAGTTGGTCTTTCCTTCAGAAAATGATAGGCCCCACAAAACTGAAAAACCACATTCATTAATCCATAATAATGAGTGTCTACTATTATTGCTGTAAATAAAGCACTATCATGAGCTTCCTCAACATAGATATCACTAAAACTTTCTATATCTACATTGGTGTCATGTGTATGAACATTGGTTTCATGATGCAATATTGGGTGATTAGGCAATGTTTTACAGACATTTTTTTGTTTACTTTTTCTTTTCTTTGAAGTTCCAGCACACTCAGTTTGTGCTTTCTTAGTCATTTTTTCTTTTATTTAGAAGTCTCTGTCGATCTTCTTCTCTTAATGCATTGCTGTGCATCTCTCCATCTCTGCTTCTGTTCCCTTGTCATTCTTCTTTTACGTTCATTCTTGTCTTCTTTATTGTCCACCACTGTGATCTGTAATTGTAAATGCAAATGTAAGATATTGTTGATTTCTTATTGTACATTTTTTTTTACCTTTCGTTAAACATTAAAGAAGAATATTAATTAATTTTTCTCTTTTTTTACTTGTTATACTGTACCTTGGTTGAAGTTTGATTTGAAGCAGAATCTTTGTTGGTCCTGTGTTGAAAGCCTTCAGTAAATGAATTAATTAATCAATCAATGGGTTATTTTTAATTTGCATACATCAAAAGCTATAGAGCTAAGCATATACATACATATATATATATATATATCACATATATAGTTGTGAGCGTACGGGTCGTTGCTCACGCTTGCGGGCTCGCGTAGCGAGCCCGCAAGAACTGCGTCCCTCGCAAAGCGAGGGACGCAGTTCTCCGCAAATGCGGGTCCTCGCGAAGCGAGGGCCCGCATTTGCGGTGATGGAGCATCCCAACGTCCCCGCAAATGCGGATCCTCGTGAAGCAAGGGTCCGCATTTGCGGAGGTGGAGGCTCAACGTCGGCTGTGTTAACATACACACACACAACTTTTTAACAGAATAAACCCAACCGCCCAGCCAACAAAAACCCAACAACGTCCCCGCAAATGCGGATCCTCGCAAAGCGAGGGTCCGCATTTGCGGTGGTGGGAGCATCCCAACATCGGCTGTGTTAACACACACACAACTTCATAACAAAAAAAAACTCAAAGTCGCCTCACACCCGCTTACACCCAGACACACAGACGCAAGACTTAACAAAAAAACAGTAAAAAAGGCCCTTCACACGCTCTTAACACACATAAGCACGACTTAGAAACAAATACACTGCGTCGTACATGTAAAAGCTAACTGCGTATATCACAAAAAAATATGGCAACATCGCAACAAAATACGTCCGCATCGGAAAAAAATACGGCCGCGAAAGACCCATTCCAACCGCCGCGCATCAAAACATCACAAACACAAGAAATAAACACAACAAACACATAAAAAGTTTACTTACAGCATGGGGGGGGGGGGGTATCCGGCACCTCCAAAAGTTCATTTGCACGTCCATTTAAGTCCAAAACAAACAGTTTAAACGGCCGAAAATCGGCTAAGCGAGAGAAAAAATGGCCGCCGAACAAAACGAAAACGAGGCTCCAGACGTAACTACACTACACTTACTAGCAATAATGAAACACATACTATGCGGACCGGATCACACTCATATTAAACAACATTTTAACCACTACTACGCACAAAATGGCGGATGGAACGCAAATTGTAAGCTGGAACGCAAATAGCGCATGCGTATTGCGTTCTAACGGTCTAACTTTCCAGAATGTTCTACAAGTTTATAAATACTGCCTATTTGACAGAGAAAAATACATTTCTCTTCAGGTGATGAACAGAGTGACTTCAGACATAACTGCTGCTAAAACTTGAGAAGACAATTGTTTCCTAATTTACTACTTTACACTGTGCAAATTACAACTGAGAGGTAAGCTATAATATATTACATTTTATTATCAAGACAGGACATCAAAAAAAAAATTAAATAAGAAAAAGAGGTTTATGTATACTGACATGTGACACGCACATATATGTGTATAATGTATACTGACAAGTGACACGCACATTTATGCGTATAATGTATAGTGACATGTGACACGCACATTTATGTGTATTGCCCCTGCAACAAAATTATCTTAAAACAAACTAATTAAACAACTACATTTAAATTACATTAGAAAAAAATAAGTTGGGACTATTAAAATATGAGTCATGTATACTGATATGTGACACGCACATATATGTGTATCATCTATAGTCACATGTCACACACACATTTATGTATGTTTGCCAAAAATAAAAATAAGGTTAATTTAACAATTAAAATATGATTCATGTATAGTGATATGTCACACGCACACAAAAAAATTACTTTCAACTATGGAAATGTGCTTCATGTATGTGACATATGTGTGTAGCCCCCACCAAAAAATAATGTTAATTGAAAATAATTACAGAAGTATATTTAAATGAAATTAATTTAATGCAATTCAATAGATCACCTAAAGCTCAATCTTTCTACTTTTTTTAATATTCAAACAGACTCTGCATCAACAGCGTCTCTCAACAATTTGCACCGTGCATTGTAAAGCACAATCCCTTTTAAAGAACACCAACAAAGAAGAAGAGGTAAGATACAAAAACATTAGAAAAAACACTACATAAGTATAACAAAAGTGGTGCCCATCAAAGAGGATTGTACGAAAACTCACACAAACACATAGCAAACTACATTTAAATTC
Source organism: Discoglossus pictus (assembly GCA_027410445.1). Taxonomy (NCBI): domain Eukaryota; kingdom Metazoa; phylum Chordata; class Amphibia; order Anura; family Alytidae; genus Discoglossus; species Discoglossus pictus. The sequence goes on along the minus strand of CM050164.1, from coordinate 326,729,293 downwards.
TTATTTAATGTTTAACAACCTATAAGCCTTAGAAAGAAGCCTAAATAAGCATACCAACATTGGTGCGCACCAAAAAGGATTGTATGAAAACTCACACAAACACATAGCAAACTACATTTAGATTCTTATTTTATGTTTAACAACCTATTAGCATTACAAAACAACATTAATAAGCATACCAACAGTGGTGCGCACCAAACAGGATTGTATGAAAACTCACACAAACACATAGCAAACTACATTTAGATTCTTATTTAATGTTTAACAACCTATAAGCCTTAGAAAGAAGCCTAAATAAACATACCAACAGTGGTGCGCACCAAACAGGATTGTATGAAAACTCACACAAACACATAGCAAACTACATTTAGATTCTTATTTTATGTTTAACAACCTATTAGCATTACAAAACAACATTAATAAGCATACCAACAGTAGTGCGCAACAAACAGGATTGTATGAAAACTCACACAAACACATAGCAAACTACATTTACATTCTTATTTTATGTTTAACAACCTATAAGCATTACAAAACAACATTAATAAGCATACCAACAGTGGTGCGCACCAAACAGGATTATACGAAAACTCACACAAACACATAGCAAACTACATTTAAATTCTTATTTAATGTTTAACAACCTATAAGCCTTAGAAAGAAGCCTAAATAAGCATACCAACAGTGGTGCGCACCAAACAAGATTGTACGAAAACTCACACAAACACATAGCGAACTACATTTATATTCTTATTTTATGTTTAAAAACCTATAAGCCTTAGAAAGAAGCCTAAATAAGCATACCAACAGTGGTGCGCACCAAACCGGATTGTACGAAAACTCACACAAACACATACCAAACTACATTTATATTCTTATTTAATGTTTAACAATCTATAAGCCTTAGAAAAAAGCCTAAATAAGAATACCAAAAGTGGTGGGCACCAAACAGGATTGTAGAAAACCACAGAAATAATGTCATTTTTTAGTTAATACAAATACATTCAAATAAAATAACATTTTCATTTTTATTTTATAACAGATACTGCGTCAAGAACATCGGACCAGGAGTTTCAACTGAGGACCAGACCAGTGGACGAGGAATTTCAACAGAGGACCAGACCATTGGACGAGGACTTTCAACAGAGGACTACACCATCGGACGACGACTTTCAACAGAGGACCAGACCATCAGACGAAGGCTTTCAACACAGGACCAACAAAGATTCTGCTTCAAATCAAACTTCAACCAAGGTACAGTATAACAAGTAAAAAAAGAGAAAAATTAATTAATATTCTTCTTTAATGTTTAACCACCTATAAGCCTTAGAAAAAAGCCTACAGAAGCATACCAAAATTGCGGCGCACCAAAAAGGATTGTAGAAAAACACAGAAATAATGGAATTTTTTCATTAATACAAAGACATTCAAATAACATAACATTTTCATTTTTATTTTATAACAGATACTGCGTCAAGAACATCGGAACAGGAGTTGGAACTGAGGACCAGACCAGCGGACGAGGACTTTCAACAGAGGACTACACCATCGGACGAGGACTTTCAACACAGGACCAGACCATCGGACGAAGGCTTTCAACACAGGACCAACAAAGAATTTTGCTTGAAATCAAACTTCAACCAAGGTACAGTATAAAAAGTAAAAAAAGAGAAAAAAAAATAAAGATTTTAGCTTTGCATCGATGTCAACAGAAAATAAAATTTAAAATAAACCACCGGTAACTATAACTGTTGAGAAAATATAACTAACACATTTTTCATCTATCTCTTATTTGTCTTTTAGGGCCAATAATCTTTAACAGTAAATACAAACTTCAATGTAAACTTAAAAAAAAAATTGGCATAGTCCAAAAATGTCTAAAAACACAGAATCTATACAATTTGTCATTGTAACATTCCAGTCCTAAACCTTAATTTAATTGCCATTTGACAAATTGAATAGTGCTGTGAATAAGGACATAACATCTTTTTGAAAATACCTTTTTAGTTACTGAAACACTTGCTTTTGGATACATGTTTAATAAATAAAAACTTCTTTAAATAATTATCTGATGGCCTTATTTAGACTTTTATTCAATTGACCGCATTGAAATTGATTAAGTATAAAATGTTAACACACTATTGATAACTATTTGTCATGAAAAACAACTTAACATCTCAAAATAAACTAATGGTACATTATTTTATTTTTACAGATTAACATGGCTGATAACGAGAGTAAACAAGAAAAGAAAAGACGCCAAGCTAGAAAACGACGACAGAGAGCAGACAGCCAGCAGACACCGGAGAAGAAGGAAATTCGACGAGAAAAAGAACGCAAAAGAATTGCAAGCAAAAGACTGTCACTTGCAGAAATTAAAGATATGTCAAAAAAAGCAACAAAGAAAATAAAGCATTTACAACCTGTTGCTCAAACATCAGATGACATTTTACCAGAAAAAAGACAAGAGATACCAAAAAAAGCAACAAAGAAAACAAAGCATTTAGAACCGTTTCATGAAACATTACATGACATTTTACCTCAAACAATACAACATATACCAAGAAAAGCAACGAAAAAAACAAAAATTTTAGAACCTGTTGTTGAAACATTATATGACATTTCACCTGATGAATATGAAAGTCAAAATCCTATATGCTTTGCAAATTGTCCTCTACTCAAGTCTTTAGCAGTAGAGGTTCATAGTTGTGGGGACATGACTACTCAATGTCAGTTTTGTGAGGCTTATTATTTTAAACAGGAGAGACCCAGAGATGTCCAATTTATTAGTTGCTGTCAAAAAGGCAAGTTCAAACTTCCAGAAAGGAAACCAAGGAAGGAAATCAAAGAAAATTCGCTCAACTATATGTCCTAGATACAATGGAAGCTGTTGACCAACGTATGCAGATGGAAGAAAATAAAAAATGCTTACCCAGTGTTTTCATAGAGCTAAATAACATTATGGACAACAATCCCTACAGTAAAGCTTATAAAAAATTGGCAGAAGTAGAAAATGAACAACTACTTCATGCACAAACACATCAATTACCAATGCCGAAGGTTAATATGGTGCTTAAAAGAGACAGACATACTGATAAACGTCGTTATAACTTGTCAACATCAAATGAGGTTGCAATGGTGTTTCAGAATGATGAAGGAGAACCACCATTTCAAAGAGACATTCGAATATATCCTAGAAATGAGGAGCAACCGTTTATTAATATGAGTATCTTAAGTCCAAATTTAGATCCAATGACATATCCCATCTTTTTCGCACACGGAGAAGCAGGTTGGCAACCAAAATTAACTCTTCCTAGTTACCCAAATGCTAAAGCCAGAATCCGAAATAATGTTTCTATGCTTGAATTTAAAGTAGCTCAAATTGCCATTCGCAATGTATTTAATCCAATTGTATGTGGTGGGAAACTAACACAACAATGGATTATTGATTCATATTTGCAAGTTGAGGCAAATAATTTAAACTTTATCAAATATCAACAAGATAAACTCCGAGTAGAACAATATTCTGGATTAATGGACTATGTTGCTGACGTGGCTACAAGCAGAGACATGACAGCTGGCAAAGCCATCATTTTACCATCTTCCTTTCAAGGATCTCCTCGGAATATGAGAGAAAGATACAATGATGCTATGGCTATTGTCACTAAATTTGGCAAACCCGATTTATTTGTGACATTTACATGTAATCCACAATGGCCAGAAATTACACTAAATCTACTTCTTGGACAAACTGCTTCAGATCGACCAGATTTAGTAGCCAGAGTTTTTAAGATTAAATTAAATGAATTAATACGTGACTTCACTATAAATCAGTTATTTGGCAAATGTCTTGCTTATGTATATACCATTGAATTTCAAAAAAGAGGCCTTCCACATGCACATCTTCTAGTAATACTTCAAGAAAAAGATAAATTAGATACTTCGGACAAAGTGGATGCAGTCATTGTTGCTGAACTACCAGATCCAGAACTATATGGTAGACTATATGAGATTGTTACTCATCCCATGATTCATGGACCCTGTGGTGACCTTATTCCACAATCACCATGTATGGAAAATAATAAATGTTCCAAAGAATTTCCAAAAGATTATAGAGACAAAACCTATGCCAATTGTGATGGATATCCACTTTATAAAAGAAGAGAAGGAGATAGTGCCATTATTCGTGGAAAAAAAGTGGACAATAGATATGTAGTACCCTACAATCCACATTTACTCATGAAGTACAACGCCCACATCAACGTAGAAGCCTGCACTTCCATCAAATCCATTAAATATGTCTACAACTATATTTACAAAGGTTACGATGCAGCTACTGTAGTCGTCAAAAGTGCAGACAACCCTGAAAGTAGTGAGTTAGTACATGATGAACTTGCATCTCATGTAGATGCTCGCTATGTCAGTGCGCCAGAAGCTATGTGGCGGCTTTTAAAATTTGAAATGCATGATAGATCACATGCAGTATATAGGTTAGCAGTACATTTGCCACAACGACATTTAGTCTATTTCCATGCTGGAAATGAAATGAATGCATTGGCCCAAAGTGAAGATCGTCACACTACACTAACTGCATGGTTTGCATTAAATTCCACTGATGCTGAAGCAACACAATACTTATATATTGAAATTCCATATCACTATGTTTTTGTGAATGGATTATGGAGACCAAGAAAAACCAGAGGCAATAAAATTATTCCAAGAATTTACACAGTCAGTCCAAGAGATGTGGAACGTTTTTGCTTACGGATATTACTTTTAAATGTTCCTGGAGCACAAAGTTTTGAACACTTAAGAACTGTTAATGACATTGTATATGAATCCTTCCATTTAGCTGCAAGACATAGAAACTTACTCGCTGATGATACAGAGTGGGAAAGATGTTTAGAAGAAGCAGCACATTGTCAAATGCCACGACAGATGAGAGAACAATTTGCTTTTATTTGTATCTTCTCAAATGCTCCAAATTCATTAGCTTTGTGGGAGACTTTTAAAAGTAATATGGCTGAAGACTTTATGCGACGATACAATGAACCCATTGCACACTTAAAAGCGTTAATGGAAATCCAAGAAGTCTTTTTAACTCATGGATTAAGTTGTGCAAGTTTTAATTTGCCTGATCCAGGTCTTATAGATGACAATAAATTTGAAGACTATGACATTCAACTACAAGCAGAAAGAACAGAAGAAAGACTTGCAACTTTAAATACACTACAATTGCAAGCATTTCTTGCCATTAAAAATGCTATAGATGATGACATGGTGACAGAGCTTTATTTGTATCTTGATGGACCTGGCGGATCAGGAAAACATATTTGTACAATTTATTAATGAGTTCAGTACGAGCACAAGGAAAAATAGCAATGGCGTTTGCCACTACTGGAATTGCTGCACTTTTATTAGAAGGTGGAAGAACTGTTCATAGTGGATTTAAACTGCCAGTGCCTATTTTAGAAAATTCTGTGTCAGATATTCGCATGACATCCTTACAAGCAAAGAAATTGAAGAAATGTAAATTAATTATAATAGATGAGGCCACAATGATGTCATGCTATGCCCTCCAATGTATTGACCGTTTGCTTCGTGAAGTCATGGATAATATTTTTCCATTTAGTGGAAAGGTAATGTTTTTGGGTGGCGATTTTAGACAAATATTACCTGTTGTTGTACATGGAAATCGAACTGACATTATCGAAACATGTATAAAGTCAAGTACAGTATGGAAACATTTTACCCATCTTCAACTGCAACAAAATATGAGATCAGAAGGCCAAACTGATTTCAATGATTGGCTTATTGAAATTGGAGAAGGCAGAACAGAAAAAATACTACATTTACCTGACGACACTGTAGAGATCCCACCTCATATGATTTGTCAACAAGATATTATATCGGCTATATTTGAAGGGAGCATAAATAACGAAGAATATTCCGAGCTTGCCAACCAAGTTATACTGACGTGTAAAAATAAAGATGCATTAATACTCAATAATGAAATCTTTAAAAAAATGAATGCACCACAAAGAAATTATCACAGTGCTGATTCTGTACTTGCTGATGACAATGAAAGTCAGGCAAACTTTTCAACTGAATTCATAAACTCTTTAACTACTTCTGGAATGCCACCACATATTTTGCAGCTAAAGAAAGGTGCAATTATCATGTTACTGCGAAATATGAACCCCAAAAAAGGCCTATGCAATGGCACAAGATTAATTGTTCAACAATTAAAGGACCATTTTATAGATGCTGAAATTTTAACTGGGACCCATAAAGGAGAGAGAGTTTTCATACCAAGAATAGATTTAGCACCAAGTAAAAATTAAGTTAAGTCACTATGTTAATGTTTCTAATGTTACAAGTTTAAAAAATATATTTTCAAGTTATTTCATTCAACAGATTACAAAGTGGATGTTAAGAGGTCATAAGTCACAATGTAAATATTGTCTGTTATCTTAAGATTACTACCTACATTAATGTTTATCGCCAGTTTATGTGCTCAGTAAAGAATTACTTTAATTACGTACGTTTTAAGAAGAGTTTTACTGTATGCCTTCCTCTACATTCAATGTATATTCAAGTTAACAATTATTGTGATAGAAATTGAATTTTAATACTGATTAATTTAAAGGTCAATTGTTTTTACATTCAAATGTTAATACTTTAAAAAAAAAATTAGGTTATAAAATGTATTCACTATGTTCCTGTTTATAATGTTCAAAATTATACCAATGTTTTGTCAACTTCTAAACTTACATAAAAAAGAAAGTTCAAGTTTAAAAATATATACTTTGAAGGTTATTGCTTACATATATTTTAAACTTCATGTTAAAATTTGCGACGTTTAAAGAAGGCTTTTTACTTTTTGCTTTCCTATTCATTCAATGTATATTAAAGTTAACAATTCTTCAGATACTAATTACATTTAAAAAAACCATTACATCAACATTTTACAAAAATACACGTTCATATTAAAATACTTACAAGTGTCAAAAATCTATGTTAATAACTAAACAACTTGACAAACATATACATCACATTGCCGTCATTTTTTGACGGGCAAGTCGCTAGTATATATGTATATTGATCAATAATTGTATGGTAAAATATATATATTTTTTTTATAATGAATTATAAAGTAATTAATAAATGAATATACATTAATAAAATAATCTAAAACTGTCATGAATGCAAAACATAAACAGGTAATCATGTGTTCCTAAAGAAGGGCACAAAAAGCTATGTGCAAACTATAGATCAGCCTGAAAAGGATTTGTAATGTTTTGATTAAATTAGTTAATCAAGAAATCATGTTATGAGGTATAATTGTCATTCATTAAAACATAAATGGCTAAGCATATATGTATTCATAATGTTTTCTTTTAAAAAAAAAATAATTATTGATTAATTAATAAAATTAAATATGTTAATTAATTAATTAATCAATAACTGTCATCAATGCAAAATAAAAAGACTTTATCCTGTTTTCCTAAAGAATGTCATCATTAAATCATATACCTGTCAAGTTGATGTTATAGCAGATCAAATCCTGCAGAGCTCACTCTCTGTCTTCGGCTGGAGCAGATATGAGGAATCTGTAAAATGACATAAAAAGCATTTTTTATGTTTTGCTTGAATTAATTCATTGAAAGTATCCTGTTGCAAAATGCAAAATGTAAGGGCCTAATCATCAATATATTCATAAGTAAATGCATTCAAAAATATATAAAAAGTATCATTATATAATAAACTGATTTAAATATTTAAATGCTTATAAGGTCCTATCCCTGTTAGGCAATGAGCAGGAACATAGATATTTAAGTGCATTAGAAAATTTACCTAATTTTTGGGCAAGTTAAAAATGTTTTTGTTTCTGTAATTATTAATAATTAATAGTTAATGAATGTACGTTAATGATCATTACTTCAGATATGTAAATGTAATATTAAATATATGCATTGGAAAATAGACAATATTTATTTTTTATAATGATTACTAATTACTAATTAATTAATTAATAGATGATAATTAATTAATTAATAAATAACGGTGATCATTGAAAAACAAAAATCCTTAATCAAATGCTGCAAACGTCACTTTGTGCATTCAGTAAGCTGCACAGATGATTCAACTGTAAAATGAAATGAAAAGCATTTGTAATGTTTGAATGCAATTAATTATTTAATCATTAAGAGTATCATGTTTAATCGGTATACATGCAAAACATAAAGGTGTAAGCATGGATACATTCTTAACTAAATGCACTATAAAATATTAAATGTAACAGGTGTCATAATATAATAAACTGATTTCAATATTGTACTGCTTTGAGGATACTATCCCTTTCAGGCAATGGGCAGCAAAACAGAAATATAAGTGCACAGTAAAGTGTACATATTTTTGAGCTAGTTTAAACATTTTTTTATTTTTATTATAACTAATTAATTACTAATTAAGTAATTAATGAAAATTAATAATCGAGCAGCAACACAGAAATATAAGTGCATTGTAAAATGTACATATTTTTTGAGCCAGTTAAAAAAATATATTTTTTATTATTACTTATTAATTAACAATTAAGTAATTAATGAACATTAATAATTAATCAATTAATAAATATATTAGAAAGAGTTAATAATTAATATATTCATAAAGTAAAGGCAGTAACAAATATGCTTTTTTTTTCATAATGGTTACTAATTACTAATTACTAAATTAATACCCATTAAGAATTAATTCATCATTTAATAAATATATTTGAAAGCGTTAACGATTAATGTATTCATAAAGTAAAGGCAATGTAAAATATAAGATTTTTTTAAAATAATATATATATATATATATATATATATATATATACTGTATATATATGTATATATATATATATATATATATATATATATATATATATAAATATATATATATTAATAATTAATTAATCAATATATTAATATACTTTACCTATTTATGATTAATAGCTAGCCAATAAATCAATACCCTGACAAGCTAACAATCTTTTAGAATTTTCCGGCGCAGAAAATGTCCAGTCAGACTGTCATCACCTGAGGAGAAAGTGTCAGCAATGGGGCTATTGTGCGTGAGACAGAAATGTTGGTTTATCCGGGAAAGCCGCAATTTCAGAATCATAATGTGTAGATTTTAAATTAGTTTTGTAAAATGGCGGCGATATTCTATGTGTTACGAGCCTCGCAAGCATTTTCCGTATTTCCTAATCGGATATTTTTGTACCTCGTACGTCCCTGGCAAAGTCATATGTGCTTGGCGGTGTCTTGCGTGCTTTAGGCAATTTTCGAGTGCCGAAACTCAGCAAATTCAACTTAAATTTGCGTGCAACTTCACTTGCAGACATCCTGGCTATTCCCTTGTGCTGTGTGTGATGTTTCTAAGTCCCGCCTCTTTTAAATGCTTGCAGCCTAAGGTGATCCCGCGTTTCCTAAGTGCTTGGAAGCTAAGTCCCGCGTTTTTTAATGCCTCAAAGGCTCGTCTCGTTTTGCAAGGCTTGCAGGAGTGCCTTCAGAGCTCCTTTCTGCCTACGTGCTCCGAGAGTCAATGCCTCAACTGCTCGCCAAGCTATGGGAGGCTCGCTAAGTGCTCTGAGCTCAGAAGACTTTTGTGCTTCAATGGCTCCCTCACTATGCAAGGCTCGCAGGCGTGATGATGATTCGCAGTTTGACAAATATTATATGTGGTATTATTATTATTACTAGTAATTTGCCCATCATAAATGACAGTGTAATATATGTTATGTTTAAATGTAGTTTAAAATCTCCTCTCTCTCTCTCTTCCGCCTCCTCTCTCCCCGCCCCCTCTGCCACCCTCTCTCTCTTCGCCTCCCTTTCTCTCCTCCGCTCTCTCCCCTCCTCTCTTTCCCCCCTCTCCCCCCTCTTTCTTCCCGCCCTCTCTCCCCCTCTCTCTCCCCCACTCTCTCTACCCTTTCTCTCACCCGCTCTCTCTCTCCCTGTGCTGGAGAGTAGATATGAGTAATGCCTGCGCAGAAGGTGTCGCGCAGGCATTACTCACATCTACTAACTATTATAGTGGATTAGTGTTATTATTATTATTGTTGTTGATGTTATTTTAAATACTTGTTGCATGAACGTATAGGAGACATGGAAAGTTAATCCCATTTTGCCTCCCCATCCACCCCCCACTTCCCTACCATGTGGACCAGCTTACATATGGTAATGAGTTTTTATTATCTAAGCTTTATAAGGTACTAGCGACTTGCCCGTCAAAAAATGACGGCAATGTGATGTATATGTTTGTCAAGTTGTTTAGTTATTAACATATATTTTTGACACTTGTAAGTATTTTAATATGAACGTGTATTTTTGTAAAATGTTGATGTAATGGTTTTTTTAAATGTAATTAGTATCTGAAGAATTGTTAACTTTAATATACATTGAATGAATAGGAAAGCAAAAAGTAAAAAGCCTTCTTTAAACGTCGCGAATTTTAACATGAAGTTTAAACTATATGTAAGCAATAACCATCAAAGTATATATTTTTAAACTTGGACTTTATTTTTTATGTAAGTTAAGAAGTTAACAAAACATTGGTATAATTTTGAACATTATAAACAGGAACATAGTGAATACATTTTGTAACCTAATTTTTTATTAAAAGTATTAACATTTGAATGTAAAAACAATTGACATTTAAATTAATCAGTATTAAAATTCAATTTGTATCAGAATAATTGTTAACTTGAATATACATTGAATGTAGAGTAAGGCATACAGTAAAACTCTTCTTAAAACGTACGTAATTAAAGTAATTTATTACTGAGCACATAAACTGGCGATCAACATTAATGTAGGTAGTAATCTTAAGATAACAGACAATATTTACATTGTGACTTAAAAGGTGCTTGACCTCTTAACATCCACTTTGTAATCTGTTGAATGAAATAACTTGAAAATATATTTTTTAAACTTGTAACATTAGAAACATTAACATAGTGACTTAACATTTTAACATAATTTTAATAACAATGCAAGGCAAGTATTTTGTGAGGCAAATCATTCATAAACATGACTTCCATTAATTATGACTGAATTAAACAACCAATTGTTATGTATTTTACAATGCTTTAAAAAAATCTTGGCATCGTAAATTTGTATCCTTCAAAGTTATAGTACTTCATAGTAGACAATGTTTTTAGTAAAAATACGTCCATCTTCTAATAAATCACCTTGACTTTCATTGTTTTCAATGTAAACTTTAATAGCCTGTGGATTTTTGCACCGTGACAACGCAACGTACAATTGACCATGTGCAAAAACTGGTTCTTCCAAGAAAATACCCACAGATTTGAAAGTTTGACCTTGTGATTTATTAATGGTCATGGCAAATGCCATAATAATGGGAAATTGTCTTCTTTGAAGTATAAAAGGGAGACTACTTTCACTTGGTGCTAAATCTATTCTTGGTATGAAAACTCTCTCTCCTTTATTGGCCCCAGTTAAAATTTCAGCATCTATAAAATGGTCCTTTAATTGTTGAACAATTAATCTTGTGCCATTGCATAGGCCTTTTTTGGGGTTCATATTTCGCAGTAACATGATAATTGCACCTTTCTTTAGCTGCAAAATATGTGGTGGCATTCCAGAAGGAGTTAAAGAGTTTATGAATTCAGTCAAAAAGTTAGCCTGACTTTCATTGTCATCAGCAAGTACAGAATCAGCACTGTGATAATTTCTTTGTGGTGCATACATTTTTTTTAAGATTTTATTATTGAGGATTAATGCATCTTTATTTTTACACGTCAGTATGACTTGGTTGGCAAGCTCGGAATATTCTTCGTTATTTATGCTCCCTTCAAATATAGCCGATATAATATCTTGTTGACAAATCATATGAGGTGGGATCTCTACAGTGTCATCAGGTAAATGTAGTATTTTTTCTGTTCTGCCTTCTCCAATTTTAATAAGCCAATCATTGAAATCAGTTTGGCCTTCTGATCTCATATTTTGTTGCAGTTGAAGATGGGTAAAATGTTTCCATACTATACTTGACTTTATACATGTTTCGATAATGTCAGTTCGATTTCCATGTACAACGACAGGTAATGTTTGTCTAAAATCGCCACCCAACAACATTACCTTTCCACCAAATGGAAAAGTATTCTCCATGACTTCACGAAGCAAACGGTCAATACATTGGAGGGCATAGCATGACATCATTGTGGCCTCATCTATTATAATTAATTTACATTTCTTCAATTTCTTTGCTTGTAAGGATGTCATGCGAATATCTGACACAGAATTTTCTAAAATAGGCACTGGCAGTTTAAATCCACTATGAACAGTTCTTCCACCTTCTAATAAAAGTGCAGCAATTCCAGTAGTGGCAAACGCCATTGCTATTTTTCCTTGGGCTCGTACTGAACTCATTAATAAATTGTACAAATATGTTTTTCCTGATCCACCAGGTCCATCAAGATAGAAATAACGCTCTGTCACCATGTCATCATCTATAGCATTTTTAATGGCATGAAATGCTTGCAATTGTAGTGTATTTAAAGTTGCAAGTCTTTCTTCTGTTCTTTCTGCTTGTAGTTGAATGTCATAGTCTTCAAAGTTAATGTCATCTATAAGACCTGGATCAGGCAAATTAAAACTTGCACAACTTAATCCATGAGTTAAAAAGACTTCTTGGATTTCCATTAACGCTTTTAAGTGTGCAATGGGTTCATTGTATCGTCGCATAAAGTCTTCAGCCATATTACTTTTAAAAGTCTCCCACAAAGCTAATGCATTTGGAGCATTTGAGAAGATACAAATAAAAGCAAATTGTTCTCTCATCTGTCGTGGCATTTGACATTGTGCTGCTTCTTCTAAACATCTTTCCCACTCTGTATCATCAGCGAGTAAGTTTCTATGTCTTGCAGCTAAATGGAAGGATTCATATACAATGTCATTAACAGTTCTTAAGTGTTCAAAACTTTGTGCTCCAGGAACATTTAAAAGTAATATCCGTAAGCAAAAACGTTCCACATCTCTTGGACTGACTGTGTAAATTCTTGGAATAATTTTATTGCCTCTGGTTTTTCTTGGTCTCCATAATCCATTCACAAAAACATAGTGATATGGAATTTCAATATATAAGTATTGTGTTGCTTCAGCATCAGTGGAATTTAATGCAAACCATGCAGTTAGTGTAGTGTGACGATCTTCACTTTGGGCCAATGCATTCATTTCATTTCCAGCATGGAAATAGACTAAATGTCGTTGTGGCAAATGTACTGCTAACCTATATACTGCATGTGATCTATCATGCATTTCAAATTTTAAAAGCCGCCACATAGCTTCTGGCGCACTGACATAGCGAGCATCTACATGAGATGCAAGTTCATCATGTACTAACTCACTACTTTCAGGGTTGTCTGCACTTTTGACGACTACAGTAGCTGCATCGTAACCTTTGTAAATATAGTTGTAGACATATTTAATGGATTTGATGGAAGTGCAGGCTTCTACGTTGATGTGGGCGTTGTACTTCATGAGTAAATGTGGATTGTAGGGTACTACATATCTATTGTCCACTTTTTTTCCACGAATAATGGCACTATCTCCTTCTCTTCTTTTATAAAGTGGATATCCATCACAATTGGCATAGGTTTTGTCTCTATAATCTTTTGGAAATTCTTTGGAACATTTATTATTTTCCATACATGGTGATTGTGGATTAAGGTCACCACAGGGTCCATGAATCATGCGATGAGTAACAATCTCATATAGTCTACCATATAGTTCTGGATCTGGTAGTTCAGCAACAATGACTACATCCACTTTGTCCGAAGTATCTAATTTATCTTTTTCTTGAAGTATTATTAGAAGATGTGCATGTGGAAGGCCTCTTTTTTTAAATTCAATGGTATATACATAAGCAAGACATTTGCCAAATAACTGATTTATAGTGAAGTCACGTATTAATTCATTTAATTTAATCTTAAAAACTCTGGCTACTAAATCTGGTCGATCTGAAGCAGTTTGTCCAAGAAGTAGATTTAGTGTAATTTCTGGCCATTGTGGATTACATGTAAATGTCACAAATAGATCGGGTTTGCCAAATTTTGTCACAATAGCCATAGCATCATTGTATCTTTCTCTCATATTCCGAGGAGATCCTTGAAAGGAAGATGGTAAAATGATGGCTTTGCCAGCTGTCATGTCTCTGCTTGTAGCCACGTCAGCAACATAGTCCATGAGTCCAGAATATTGTTCTACACGGAGTTTATCTTGTTGATATTTGATAAAGTTTAAATTATTTGCCTCAACTTGCAAATATGAATCAATAATCCATTGTTGTGTTAGTTTCCCACCACATAAAATTGGATTAAATACATTGCGAATGGCAATTTGAGCTACTTTAAATTCAAGCATAGAAACATTATTTCGGATTCTGGCTTTAGCATTTGGGTAACTGGGAAGAGTTAATTTTGGTTGCCAACCTGCTTCTCCGTGTGGGAAAAAGATGGGATATGTCATTGGATCTAAATTTGGACTTAAGATACTCATATTAATAAACGGTTAATCCTCATTTCTAGGATATATTCGAATGTCTCTTTGAAATGGTGGTTCTCCTTCATCATTCTGAAACACCATTGCAACCTCATTTGTTGTTGGCAAGTTATAACGACGTTTATCAGTATGTCTGTCTCTTTTAAGCACCATATTAACCTTCGGCATTGGTAATTGATGTGTTTGTGAATGAAGTAGTTGTTCATTTTCTACTTCTGCCAATTTTTTATACGCTTTACTGTAGGGATTGTTGTCCATAATGTTATTTAGCTCTATGAAAACAGTGGGTAAGCATTTTTTATTTTCTTCCATCTGCATACGTTGGTCAACAGCTTCCATTGTATCTAGGACATATAGTTGAGCGAATTTTCTTTTATTTCCTTCCTCTGGATGTAAATGGGAAGTGCGATGATAAATTTGTCCTTGGACTTTAAAACAGTAAGGACCATGTCCTGGTACATTAGCAGCTAATGTTGCCCCCATGGATGCAAAGGATATGGCACTATTGTAGGATCTTATGTTTGTCTTAAAATTTTTGTAGTTTGGAAAAGTAGGTTCAGTCATAATATTTTGTAAATAAATTGGAAATTCTTTCCTTTCTGGAAGTTTGAACTTGCCTTTTTGACAACAACTAATAAATTGTCCATCTCTGGGTCTCTCCTGTTTAAAATAATAAGCCTCACAAAACTGACATTGAGTAGTCATGTCCCCACAACTATGAACCTCTACTGCTAAAGACTTGAGTAGAGGACAATTTGCAAAGCATATAGGATTTTGACTTTCATATTCATCAGGTGAAATGTCATATAATGTTTCAACAACAGGTTCTAAATGTTTTGTTTTTTTCGTTGCTTTTCTTGGTATATGTTGTATTGTTTGAGGTAAAATGTCATGTAATGTTTCATGAAACGGTTCTAAATGCTTTGTTTTCTTTGTTGCTTTTTTTGGTATCTCTTGTCTTTTTTCTGGTAAAATGTCATCTGATGTTTGAGCAACAGGTTGTAAATGCTTTATTTTCTTTGTTGTTTTTTTTTACATATCTTTAATTTCTGCAAGTGACAGTCTTTTGCTTGCAATTCTTTTGCTTTCTTTTTCTCGTCGAATTTCCTTCTTCTCCGGTGTCTGCTGGCTGTCTGCTCTCTGTCGTCGTTCTCTAGCTTGGCGTCTTTTCTTTTCTTGTTTACTCTCATTATCAGCCATGTTAATCTGTAAAAATAAAATAATGTACCATTAGTTTATTTTGAGATGTTAAGTTGTTTTTCATGACAAATAGTTATCAATAGTGTGTTAACATTTTATAGTTAATCAATTTCAATGCGGTCAATTGAATAAAAGTCTAAATAAGGGCATGAGATAATTATTTAAAGAAATTTTTATTTATTAAACATGTATCCAAAAGCAAGTGTTTCAGTAACTAAAAAGGTATTTTAAAACAGATGTTATGTCCTTATTTACAGCACTATTCAATTTGTCAAATGGCAATTAAATTAGGGTTTAGGACTGGAATGTTACAATGACAAATTGTATAGATTCTGTGTTTTTAGACTTTTTTGGACTATGCCAATTTATTTTTTAAGTTTACATTGAAGTTTGTATTTATTGTTAAAGATTATTGGCCCTAAAAGACAAATAAGAGATAGATGATAGATATTACTTTTTATACTGTACCTTGGTTGAAGTTTGATTTCAAGCAAAATTCTTTGTTGGTCCTGTGTTGAAAGCCTTCGTCAGATGGTCTGGTCCTGTGTTGAAAGTCCTCATCCGATGGTGTAGTCCTCTGTTGAAAGTCCTCGTCCTCTGGTGTGGCCCTCAGTTCCAACTCCTGTTCCGATGTTCTTGACGCAGTATCTGTTATAAAATAAAAATGAAAATGTTATGTTATTTGAATGTCTTTGTATTAATGAAAAAATGGCATTATTTCTGTGTTTTTCTACAATCCTTTTTGGTGAGCAACAATTTTGGTATGCTTCTGTAGGCTATTTTCTAAGGCTTATAGGTGGTTAAACATTAAAGAAGAATATTAATTAATTTTTCTCTTTTTTTACTTGTTATACTGTACCTTGGTTGAAGTTTGATTTGAAGCAGAATCTTTGTTCGTCCTGTGTTGAAAGCCTTCGTCTGATGGTCTGGTCCTGTGTTGAAAGTCCTCGTCCAATCGTCTGGTCCTCTGTTGAAAGTCCTCGTCCGATGGTGTAGTCCTCTGTTGAAAGTCCTCGTCCAATGGTCTGGTCCTCTGTTGAAAGTCCTCGTCCGCTGGTGTGGTCCTCAGTTGAAACTCCTGTTCCGATGTTCTTGACGCAGTATCTGATATAAAATAAAAATGAAAATGTAATATTATTTTAATGTATTTGTATGAACTAAAAAATGACATTATTTCTTTGTTTTTCTACAATCCCGTTTGGTGTCCACCACTTTTGGTATGCTTATTTAGGCCTTTTTCTAAGGCTTATAGATTGTTAAACATAAAATAAGTATCTAAATGTACTTTGGTATGTGTTTGTGTGAGTTTTCATACAATCCTGTTTGGTGCGCACCACTGTTGGTATGCTTATTTAGGCTTCTTTCTAAGGCTTATAGGTTGTTAAACATAAAATAAGAATGTAAATGTAGTTTGCTATGTGTTTGTGTGAGTTTTCATACAATCCTGTTTGGTGCGCACCACTGTTGGTATGCTTATTAATGTTGTTTTGTAATGCTTATAGGTTGTTAAACATAAAATAAGAATGTAAATGTAGTTTGCTATGTGTTTGTGTGAGTTTTCATACAATCCTGTTTGATGCGCACCGCTGATGGTATGCTTATTAATGTTGTTTTGTAATGCTAATAGGTTGTTAAACATAAAATAAGAATGTAAATGTAGTTTGCTATGTGTTTGTGTGAGTTTTCATACAACCCTGTTTGATGCGCACCGCTGATGGTATGCTTATTAATGTTGTTTTGTAATGCTAATAGGTTGTTAAACATAAAATAAGAATGTAAATGTAGTTTGCTATGTGTTTGTGTGAGTTTTCATACAATCCTCTTTGGTGCGCACCACTGTTGGTATGCTTATTTAGGCTTCTTTCTAAGGCTTATAGGTTGTTAAACATTAAATAAGAATCTAAATGTAGTTTGCTATGTGTTTGTGTGAGTTTTCATACAATCCTGTTTGGTGGTCACCAATGTTGGTATGCTTATTTAGGCTTCTTTCTAAGGCTTATAGGTTGTTAAACATTAAAATAATAATTTAAATGTAGTTTGCTATGTGTTTGTGTGAGTTTTCGTACAATCCTGTTTGATGGGCACCACTTTTGTTATACTTATGTAGTGTTTTTTCTAATGGTTATAGGTTGTTAAACAAAAAGAATATAAATTTAGTTTGCTATGTGTTTGTTACAATCCTGTTTTGTGTGTACCAGTTTGTGTGTACCATATGTTGCATACTTTGGCCCTCATTCAATTGCAGTTTGGCCAATTCAATAGGGTTCTAAATGTGCTTATTTGGAGCCCTATTGAATTGTCCAAAATATCAATTGAATGAGGGCCTTTGTTTGCTGGATTTGTTATATTGTGAGGGCCTCATTGAATTTGGTTTTTCAATAGGGCTCTATATAAGCACAGAGCATATTTTTGAACAGAAGTTTTTAGTTAAATTGAGCCAAATGTGCTTATATAGAGCCCTATTGAAATGGTCAAATCACATTTGAATGAGGCCCTCGGCCATTAAACATATTTAGGTCCTGAATCAATTGCGTTTTGACCAATTGAATAGGGCTCTATATAAGCACATAAAATATTTTTTGACAGAAGTTTTTAGTTAGTGAAGACCTATTATGTGCTTATATAAAGCCCTATTCAATTAGCCAACTCACAATTTAATAAGGCTCATGGTTCGGTTCTTTTTTATACTTAATACTTTACCTTGATTGAAGTGTGGAATGACAGAGGGTCCCCTCCTGCCAATCTTAATCCGCCGGTCTTCTTGTAGTGTCTGTTTGAAAAATAAAGTGAAATAGTGAATTATAGAATTTTTTATTTGTATTTAACAAACCATGGCCTTTTCAGCATTTAAAGTATTTTTGTATCTTACCTCTTCTTCTTTGTTGGTGTTCTTTAAAAGGGATTGTGCTTCACAGTGCACAGTGCAAATTGTTGAGAGACGCTGTTGATGCAGAGTCTGTTTGAATATTAAAAAAAGTAGAAAGATTGAGTTTTAGGTGATCTATTAAATTGCAGTAAATTAATTTCATTGAAATATACTTCTGTAATTAATTTGAATTAACATTATTTTTTGGTGGGGTCTACACACATATGTCACATACATGAAGCACATTTCCATAGTTGAAAGTAATTTTTTTGTGTGCGTGTGACATATCACTATACATGAATCATATTTTAATTGTTAAATTAGCCTTATTTTTATTTTTGGCCAACATACATAAATGTGTGTGTGACATGTGACTATAGATGATACACATATATGTGCGTGTCACATATCAGTATACATGACTCATATTTTAATAGTATTTTAATAGTCCCAACTTATTTTTTTGTAATGTAATTTAAATGTAGTTGTTTAATTAGTTTGTTGCAGGGGCAATACACATAAATGTGCATGTGACATGTCACTATACATTATACGCATAAATGTGCGTGTCACATGTCACTATACATTATACGCATAAATGTGCGTGTCACTTGTCAGTATACATTATACGCATATATGTGCGTGTCACGTCAGTATACATTATACGCATATATGTGCGTGTCACTTGTCAGTATACATAAACCTCTTTGTCTTCTTTAATTTTTTTTTTTGATGTCCTGTCTTGAAAATAAGTAATATATTATAGCTTACCTCTCAGTTGTAATTTGCACAATGTAAAGTAGTAAATTAGGAAAGAATTATCTTCTCAAGTTTTAGCAGCAGTTATCTCCGAAGTCACTCTGTTCATCACCTGAGGAGAAATGTATTTTTCTCTGTCAAATAGACAGTATTTATCAACTTGTAGACCATTCTGGAAAGTTAGACCGTTAGAACGTAATACGCATGCGCTATTTGCGTTCCAGCTTACAATTTGCGTTCCATCCGCCATTTTGTGCGTAGTAGTGGTTAAAATGGTGTTTAATATGAGTGTGATCCGTTCCGCATAGTATGTGTTTCATTATTGCGAGTAAGTGTAGTGTAGTTACGTCTGGAGCCTCGTTTTCGTTTTGTTCGGCGGCCATTTTTTCTCTCGCTTAGCCGATTTTCGGTCGTTTAAACTCTTTGTTTTGACTTAAATGGACGTGTAAATGAACTTTTGGAGGTACCGGATGCCCCCCCGTGCTGTAAGTAAGCTTTTTATGTGTTTGTTGTGTTTATTTCTTGTGTTTGTGATGTTTTGATGCGCGGCGGTTGGAATGGGTCTTTCGCGGCCGTATTTTTTTCCGATGCGGCCGTATTTTGTTGCGATGTTGCCTTTTTTTTTTTTGCGATATACGCAGTTAGCTTTTACATGTACGACGCAGTGTATTTGTTTCTAAGTCGTGCGTATGTGTGTTAAGAGCGTGTGAAGGGCCTTTTTTACTGTTTTTTTGTTAAGTCTTGCGTCTGTGTGTCTGGGTGTAAGCGGGTGTGAGGCGACTTTGAGTTTTTTTTTGTTATGAAGTTGTGTGTGTGTGTATGTGTGTGTTAACACAGCCGATGTTGGGATGCTCCCACCACCGCAAATGCGGACCCTCGCTTCGCAAGGATCCGCATTTGCGGGGACGTTGTTGCGTTTTTGTTGGCTGGGCGGTTGGGTTTATTCTGTTAAAAAAGTTGTGTGTGTGTATGTGTGTGTTAACACAGCCGACGTTGAGCCTCCACAACCGCAAATGCGGGCCCTCGCTTCGCGAGGACCCGCATTTGCGGTGAACTGCGTCCCTCGCTTCGCGAGGGACGCAGTTCTTGCGGGCTCGCTACGCGAGCCCGCAAGCGTGAGCAACGACTCGTACGCTCACAACTATATATGTGACTAGCGAATTGCCCGTCAAAAAATGACGGCAATGAAATTGTAAGGTAGCTAAATTAGTAAATGAATATAGTGTACCTATTTTGAAGCATTGTGATGAAGAGCTGGCAATCTGTGTTGATGTTGCTGCAGCATTAGTGGTGTGGAGCTGCTGTATAAGCATGCTGAATGTGTGCAGTGTAACACTGTGCGTGCGCGAGACCAAACCGTTAGCGTAGTCGTGTACTTCCGCATTGGTGTAAAATGGCGAGTAATGTGTGGTATAGGTCTGTATCGGAATATCCGTAGGTGTTTTGTGGTGTTTTGCGAGTTTAGAGTGCTGTAGCCTCGTTTTCGTTTTGTTCGGCGGCCATTTTTTCTCTCGCTTAGATTTTTTTTTAGTCTCTAAACTGTTTTATTTCGAGTAAAATCGAGGTGTAAGTTGCATTTTTGAGGTCCTGGGTGCTCCCTCTTGGTGTAGGTAAGTTTTTTATGTATGTGCTGTGTGTATGTATTGTGTTTTAAATGTTTGTATGTCGGCGTGTTGCGTCCGATGTTTGCGAGGTCGTAATGTGTGGTAACGTGTTTCGTACGTTGTTTGCGTTCCTCGTAAAATTTTGCGAGTGTCGTAATTTGTGTGTCGTGTTTTTTGAGTAGCGACGTGAATTTTGCGAGGGTTTGAGGCCCTTGCCCAGTGACCTCGTCAGCAACTGAGTCCCTCGCTTCGCGAGGGGCCTCAGTTGCTGGCATGGAGCGCCTTCGGCGCTCCATGCCAGCAACTGAGGCCCGTGCCCAGTGACCTCGCCAGCAACTGAGGCCCTCGCTTCGCGAGGGGCCTCAGTTGCTGGCATGGAGCGCCTTCGGCGCTCCATGCCAGCAACTGAGGCCCTTGCCCAGTGACACGAGGGCCGCGGGGGCCAGTGACGCGAGGGCCGCGGGCTCGCTACGCGAGCCCGCAAGCGTGAGCAACGACTCGTACGCTCACAACTATATATGTGATCCTTTAAACATATTACAGGAATACAATGCCCCTACTATATGTCCTTTTCATCAAAATTGCTTTGACAACAGTAAGCAATACAATAACTTAAGTCAGTTGGGTTAATTTGGACTAAGCTTAAACAGAACAAATATGGAAACAGTGAAAGAACATCATAGGAAAAACAAATTGTCACACAAATTCTTGCTTATGCTAGGAAGAAAAGTACCAATTGTTCTGCCAAGAATAAAAAAAAACAACTTTCAGTAGTACTTAATAATTTATGCAGTAGGAATTTGCAGTACATAATACTTAAACACTGGGATGTGGTCAGGACTAGGACAATGTGTCCCAGTATTAATCAATTTCAGACGCAATAATCTCAGTGCTGAAAGGGGAAAAACGTATTTATATATAGTATATGTTACATGTGGTTGCATCAAGTGGTACAAAAACAAATGATGAGTAGTCCAATTTCTGTTACACTAGAAGGTATATGTTCTCCAACTGTTCACCCTAGTTTATATGGTTATCTGTCTTTCATTTTCTTAGTGTAACACATGAAACATGCCATATACAATAATTTACAGATATCTATCTGCCCTACAACTTTATTGATAAAGGCAATGAGCAGCTATAATTCGGTATTTCTGGCTGTTCATTTTAATACTGATTATTAAAATACTAGCGAATTGCCCGTCAAAAAATGACGGCAATGAAATTGTAAGTGAGCTAATGGTGTTTGGTGTATATAATGTGGCTGATGTGGCGTCGTTCGTTTTCTATGTCATGCGAGTTTTTCGAAATATCCGTAGCTGTTTGGTGGTGTTTTGCGTGTTTCTGGTAGTGTTTTGGTGTTTAGGGACCTTTAGCCACGTTTTCGTTTTGTTCGGCGGACATTTTTTCTCTCGCTTAGATGATTTTCGGGTCTCTAAACTCCGAAATTTGTGGTTAAATGGAGGTGTAACTTCACTTGCAGAGGTCCTCGGTGCCCCCCCTTGCTGTGAGTAACATTTTTATGTGTTTGTTGTTTGTATTTGTTGTGTTCGTAATGTTTTTGGGGTTGCGCAGGTTGCGTCCTTGTTTTCTAATCTCGTAGGTGTTTTTCAGCAAATACGTAGGTGTTTGCTGGTGTTTTGCGTCTTTAGACTGCTGTAGCCTCGTTTTTTTCGGTGGCCATTTTTTCTCTCGCTTAGAGAATTTTTTAGTGTCTGCTTTAATTTCAGTTAAATTGAGGTGTAACTTTAGTTTTCGAGGTCCTGGATGCTCCCTCTTCCTGTAAGTAAGCTTTTTATGTATTTTTTGTGTGTATTTGTTGGATTTTTTATGTTTTGATGTGCGCGTTTTGCGGCCGTTTTTTGCAAGGTCGTAATGGGTCGTAAAGTGTCTGGTATTGTGTTTGCGTTACGACGTAAAGTTTGTGAGGGTCGCAGTTGCTGGCAAGGAGCACCTTCGGCGCTCCTTGCCAGCAACTGCGACCATCGCTTGGTGAGCCCGCAAGCGTTAGCTACAACTCATATGGTCACAACTATATATGTGATATAGGTAGAGTACACTGTCATGAATGGATTAAAGGACCACTGTAGAAGAAAACTTTAGCAGTTGTGTAAATCAAGAGTATGAAAGCACTTTCAGAAAAACATCTTAATTTTTGTGGACGTTTTACTCTGGTAGACAGAGTTTCATCTCGGCTTTATATAGTAAATATCATGCAGTAGTATATGATCATTTTAATCTTGTCTTGGATCCACTTCTTATAAATGATCAAACAAGAGCAAGAAGTCATAGATAAAAAGTTGATCCACTGGACCTGAAAATAGTCACCTTTACAGACAACCTACTAGTATTTCTTAATCAATCTATACACAGTTCCAGAGCTTCAAAAGCTACTACAATTAGGCAATGCAATGGACTTCCTAATTAATGAACAACCCCTTTTATTATAAATGCACAAAACATACATTGCAGTACCTAATCCTCCAGATACCTGCCAATCTTGCCCAGTTATATAAATAAACTATAATAGCAACAGTCAGTTAAGACCTTCAAAATTGCTAAGGTATCAAGCAATTCATCCAATAAAACGTAATATGTTCACATTTTATCCATATTTATTAATAAACAGGCACCGAGTAATACACTTTTTCAACAATTTATTTGGAGAACAAAAAAGTCCCAAACCAACACTGTTCAGACTAGAACAAACATTTGTGGATAGTAGAGTAAACTTCGAAACCTAAAAGACTTTAACTGGACAACTTAATACAAGATAGCTCTTAGCACACTCCCATTGACAATACCTAAAAACTCCCATTGACAAACCTGTTGTCCTATTTTATACCTTCAAAACCTCCACCTGTACCTAACCCTAAACTGCACCCTCAGGTACTATCATATGGCCCATAAGTCTGCGGGCTTGCATTTTGACGAGGTTACAGAGCGATGAAATTATAAAAGCCCCGCAACTACATGGAACTCCTCTCTTGTAACCATAGGATTTTTGCCATTTACTGGTTGGAAAATAATTGCGGGCTTGAGGAATTGTAGCAATTTAATAGCGATTTGTGATTGTAACAATAACGGTCTTGAAAGATCAAAGGCTTAGCTGGGTCGGAGTTACAGTGTTATGGTTCTATATATGTTATCAGTTGTTTTGTGCAAATAATTTCCTGCTTCCTAATCTGAATAATAGTGCTATATGAACTGTTAACTATAATGCAGTATTTCTGGCTGTTCATTTTAATAAAATGTATTAAAATATATAGGAGAGAAACACATCGGCAGAGGAGTGTTTTGAATGGACTAATGAACCAATGTTGAAGAATACTTTAGCAACTGTGTAAATCAAGAAGCATTTTCAGAAAAAAACCTTAATGTTAGTAGACTTTGTTACATATAGAATTTGACATGACAATAATCTTTCTTGTCCAGTGCTTTTATCCTCATGGCTTACATAATTGAGCATATTGTTATTTTAATACATATGTCACAAAATATATTTCTTTGTTGTAGTACAGCATAGAACTAGTTTTTCCTATTGCACATTTTACTATATTTTACTTTACACATGTTATAAATAGTGTGAAGTATTAAATGATTGCCCTTTAATGGGGGCTAGCGCATATAAGCAAGATATGCACATTTGTGTTGCAGTATATTAATGTTTTCGCCTTAGTAGGAGCTAAGGAGTATAAGCGTTTAACCCTACCTCTACAGTACAAGCTATGGGGGTAGATGGTCATTTGTCTCTCTCTCTCTTGGACTATGGACCCCTACCTACAACCTGAATATAGGAAAGGACAGGCAGCCATGAAATATCAACAAGAGTATGTTTTCACATTGAGGCCATGGCAATGGAGTTTAAGGGTGGTTTTATGGAAACTTTAAACACGCATTATTCAGTCTTTAATGATTGGAATTGTCAGTGCTGGTGATGTGTTACTGGCACATAAACCTTTAAGTGTGCAGTATTTATTAGTTGGAGTGCTAATGTGATCTCTACTTAAATAGTTGCCAATAAATGTTTTAATTCAAGCCTATTTTAATGGGGTTAATGTGAACAAGCCTGTAATTATATGAGAGTAACCTTTTTATTAGCTTCACAAGTCTACAATATGTAATTTTTATAGAAATAAAATAATTGAAAACATTTCTGGTAATATTATAACTTTAAATTGAGAAACATCTGCAGTTTTATTATATTCCAAACTTTAGAAGTAAAACATACATTTTCCAATTTTTATCTTACAAAATATGCTGGCTTTTATAAACTGCAGCCCTTCTGTTTCTGCATCCATTGCATAATTTCTCCTTCTCACATATACATAGTTTATTTAATTATTTTATTTAAACATAATGAACAAGAAAAAATATTAGCAAGCTAATTATATTAGGCATTTAATTTTACTTTCGATCACATTAAATTATGCAGTTTATTTCTTTGCTGATGCGTGTAAAATAATATAGCCTCTGTAGAAGTATGGTTCTATTTTTTGACTTTATAATAAAATAGTGTTGGGAAACATACATGAAAGAAATGTAAGAACCAGGCAATTCAAAGAGAACTACAAATTGCATTATTATTTTATTTAGCCTTTCTTTAAAATACAGCTTTATTGTCAATAATCAAGACAAATACTTAACAGAAATTTTGAAACAATAAAATAGATTAATATAGATGTTTGTTATAGTATGTTATTTTCAAGATTATGGGCACTGTTCTATTAGAAGCCCACAAATTCCTCGAACTTGTAAATTTAGCTGCAGGTGTTTTTTCTCTCTAAATGTGTAGATGTATTCTATTGATTCAAGACCGCAATTTACCTTCTAAAGGCTAAACTCGTAAACCCTGCCTTTTTAAGTAGGATATCAGGGGTCGTGACTGTCATCATGATGTCAGTAAAACATGCCATCAGAGGCTACAAATGAATTAGTGCCAATAAGTAATATTTGACAATCAGGGTCTCAACCAAGCAATCAAGCACTCTATAAAATGCATTAGATCATCTGTTTTAGTCCATATGGGTTTAACGATATTTATTAACCCTTTGAGACCGAAAAGCATTTCAAAATAATTTCTAATTGCATATTTGTGGGTTTGAGACTGTTGCACAATTAATTCTAATGTTTCCATGCCTTCCATGCTTTTAATGTACAGTATTGTCTGTTTATTTTTTGTTATAGCTTTAATAAATGCTTGAAAAAGCCCTTGTGAGTTCCATTTAGTACTTGTAATATTTTTGACACAAACTTGATACTTTTTTCAGACTTTATTTGCAAGCTAGAGCTAATAGAATATAAATTTTGAGCCTTATTCAAGCTGTGCTAAAACCAATTGAGTTCTAAGGCCAAATTTGTGTCTTTGGCTGGGCTGTAGTGATTGTGGGTGATTAACTCATAATCGGATTGCTAGTAGCTAATAGAATATGTGGCAATATTAAGAGCAGTTTTAAGTGTGTATAATTTTACGAATTGGATAATCGAATAGGGCTCTATCTCGGGTCAACTAACCACACGTATTTCGTTTAATAAAAAGTGGATTACAATACTAACCTGTTGTTAAGCTAAGCTCAAAAGTTATTTTTTAAATGATATAGGTGTGAGGCTATCCTGTTGGTTGCCCACCAATAGTTTTTGATATTGGGGACCTGCAGAAAGAACACTAGCACTACCTCTATCTCTTGGTTTATCCACAGCTAGCTTCACCATAAAAAATAAAAAACACAATATGTGGAAGCATAATACTGCACGATGTTGATTGAGCCTATACCTTTTAGTTTCCTAAAATGTAAGTGAGCTGTCTTGCATAGTCTAGGACTGGCGTTCTGCTATTATCAATCAGTTCCTCTGTAATTTCTGTAAAAGTTGTTAAAACTAATAAAATGTTGATCTGCTTTTGAGTTCTTCAGGATAAGCCAATTACAAATAGTAGAGACATTATCAGGATTCAAAGAGAGCCCCCGAGGAGTGATGATGAAGCCTAGGAATGGCCCATGTCTGTTTCAGACACAA
Organism: Discoglossus pictus; assembly: GCA_027410445.1. NCBI lineage: Eukaryota > Metazoa > Chordata > Amphibia > Anura > Alytidae > Discoglossus > Discoglossus pictus. Next base: position 326,702,285 of record CM050164.1, on the reverse strand, counting down.
TTCACATACAAGTGATTTTCTTTTGACATATAACTGATGAATCGTCCACTCATCTCCCTCACGGATATAGATGAAGTTGTATGCTCCATGTAGATCTAGTTTGGTGAAGATTGTAGATCCTCAGAGGTTATCCATTAACTCAGAGATGAGGGGGAGAGGATATTGATCTCTCAAAGTTACTTTATTGAGCCCTCTGTTGTCAATGCATGGGCACAGACTGCCATCTTTTGGGCTAAAAAGAAGCACTAGCAGGAGAGGTGTTGGATAAATCCTCTGTCCAAGATTTCTTTAATGTATTCAAACATGGCCAGAGTTTAGAGTTCTGATAGAGGATATATCTATTCCCTAAGGGCATAGACCCAAAGCAGGGGCTTTACAGAACAGATAGAGTCTATGCTTTAACTTTAGAGAAAATATCAAATAACTGTGCATACTGCAGAGGAACTCTTGGTTTCTCTGGTAAGATACATATAAGGGACAATCATGGAATAAATCCCTGCTACAGCAGCTTGCCGGTGTCTTGCTAGAAAATACTGGTGGTAACTCTGGAGTTATATAACTGATGCTGTTTCTTTAGGTCTCCGAGACAAACTCAGTGCTGAGGCAACCATCAATCTGACATTTATGACTCATAGAAAGTATCTACCCTCTAGTTAAAAACTCCTATTACTAAAATTGACCATGCTTAGCTGGATTTCAAATCTGTAACAATAATTGCAGTTCCTCGCTTTCAATCATATTTTGGGGTTTATAGCATACTCCTACCAATATTCTTTTGGAATTTGCTCCTCCAATATTTAACTGCTAATAATTGTAACTCTTCCATTTTCCTGGCAAGCTTCTGGCATTAGCAAGTATACACCTTATGTTATGAGTCTGTAGTTCTGAAATGCCTGTCACTGTACTTGAGTTACTTAGCAATACCACCCTATTGACTGTACTAACCCTCGCACCTTTTCCTTCCCCATGAGTAGTTAATTAATTCCCTACCCCCTCTACAATTTCTACCCCATTATTTTTATCTAATTCCTCCCCCCACACTTATTATTTTAAAAACTCATCCAGCCTTTCTACCATCTTTTCCCCTAGCACACAAGCTCTCTCATCACAAAGGTGCAATATATCCTTGCTATAGAGATTGTACCCAATTGAGAAGTGAGCCCAGTGTTCTAAAAACCCAACCCCCTCCACAATGCTTTACTTTTTTAGCCATGCATTAACCTCCCTAAGCTCCTTCTGTCTACCTGTGCTAGCACATGACACTTGTAGTATCTCAGAAAATACTACCTTGGAGGTCCTTGTCTTAAACTTATTGCCTAGTTCTATAAAATCATTATTTAGGACTCTCCATCTTCCACTAACTTTGTCATTGGTAGCAATATGTACCGAGACAAACATGTGGACTAATGGAAATTATTTGGGAAGTGTTCCTTTTTACCACCATAGAGACAAATAACTTTCTTCTGTCTTTTTCTGCAGGGCATATGCAATTACTACAAAGCTAAATGGGTTCTGGATTAGATATCTCCCTAATAGCAGTTCTGGGGGGTGACCCGAAGTATGGTGCCAGGTTGGAAGTTTGTGAGCACTTAGGGTATGTTCTTTCCACTTCCGGCTCATGAAATTGTCAGTTTCAGATATTAGTATTATCTCTAATTTAAAAGAGAAAATGTTTTTCATTACAATTAATTATCAGATATATTAGATTGCTATAACAGCTGCTATTTGTGGTATTTAATTAATTTACAAATTATGTGACTTATAATTCACAAATTATAGTGGTACAGTGTATATATCAGATAAATATTGATTTAGCAATCAATTTTATATAAAATTAACAAAATATTTCCATGATTGTAATGAAAATAAAATAACATTTAGAGAAATATTAGACTTTGATGAAATACTTAGTTTTGGTGTTTAGTTTCATCATATGACTCATATGACCATTGGAATTCTGGAACTTTTCTTATATTTCAGAAGAAATTCTTGGTATGTAACTATATAAATTACACAGGTTTTCTTTTTAGAATTAATTTTGAATTATCAATGTGTTTTGGGAATGTCCCAAATAGTACTTAGGAAGTTTCTCCCTGGGATGTATCTGTGTCTCTCTAATGTTAGCTATTATATCAGATAGCTTCTATATCTTGGTTGTCAGACTTCCAATTCCTTTATCTGTCCAGGAGTCTGTGTTTGTTGAGAGGTGTGTGGGTGTGTGTATGTCTCATTCTCTCTGTTCTTTTTTTTTTTAGAGAGCATGTTTCTCTCCCAATTATACCCACAACTTAATTTGCTTATCAAGTATTCAAATTAGGCTACGTATTTGGCAACCAATCAGAAATCCTGATGATGTCAGAAAATATTTTTACCCTTAATATAATATATTCTTTTCTAGAGACTTATTAAGAGTAAATTAATTTCTTGGAACACAAGAGGGCACTCTTAAACCTTCAAATTACAATCAAAAAATTAAAATAAAATAAAATAAAATAATGACCTCTAACCTACAAAACTATGAACCAGATATGTTCAGTGATAATTGGTGTCAGTTATATATACCAAGAAATGATTTATGTTCTTAGAAATAGACATGATGTCTACTTAAAACATTCTTACAGATGGGAATTTAAAAGGAGTATCCTCTTATCTTTAAGAGAATATTAACTTTATGTTAACCTTGCCAATTAGCTATGGAATTTGCTTATGTAATTTCTCTACAGAACAACGAAGCATTCCAAATTCTGCTGCAGTGAGAATTTGGAAAAACACATCTTTACACAGATATTATCCAAGTAGAAATGCATGCATATATATAAATGTATAGAGCATATACAATATTAATATACTGGATACAAAATAAAGTATATAATAGGATTATTATATAAGCATATAATAACCATATAAGATTGGATTTTATTCAGAGTAAAAATTCTGACAGGACTTAGCACTTACAGGAATCAGAATTAAAGCAAATGGAGTGAAGTACCCCACAGTAGAATCACAGACAAATCAGGCTCCGAAGCAGACTGTTAATGCAGCAGAAGATTATTGCAGCAATAGCACAGATCCTCAGGAGCAGACTGACAATGCAGCAGACAAATATTCAGCAGCAGACACAGGAACAGGTCTTTAGGAACAGACTGGGAATTGAAGGCAGGAACCAGCACACAGGTGGAGGCAATCACTGGCACTTGAGCAAAGTAGTTGGTGAAGCAAAATCCTTGCCAGACAGGAACAGTTTTTAGCAGCTTTGTTGGATACAGCATCTGAAGTAGTGGAACAAGCAGACCAAAGATTCACAGCAGGACAACACAACAGTATCTTACACATTTTGGTGTGATTTTAAAGGTCTTACTTGATACAGATTGACTGAGCCCCAGCACCTCTCAGTAACTAGTGGGCAGAGTTATGACATACAAGATTCTGCCATATTTCCTCAGCCTCCCTCACACCTTACTCAATCTTCCTTGGCCTACCACAATGAGTGCCCCTGACATATATGCAAATTGTAAAATAGTATCACTCTGGTTTTTTAATTTTTGTGTGGTTAAAACTACATGGACAGCTTATATATATATATATATATATATATATATATATATATATATATATATATATATATATATATATATATATATTTAAGAAGTTGCCCTTATATTTTTTGTTAATCATTTATTAGTAAAACAAATGGAACCCTATTGTATGACAACTGTGATATACAAAGTGATTTCCCTTTGGCAACAAGCACCTTATTAGCTGGGAAGCAGAAAATGAAGAGAACTGTTGAGCCACAAGCTCTGATACCTGGCCCTAAGAGTTACTCCCACCCCCTTGATGACAACACAGTGTGGAGAAAACAAGCCTAACCCAAGATGTAGAGGCTGATGCTTGATAGTAAGTAATTAATGAATTTAGCAATTTTATATAATTAAATTGGAATTTTAATAATGATCAGTGCATAAATAAGGCATTACAGTTGATGCCATCTGATACCACAATAGGCAATCAGATACCACCATAGGCTCCCCATACTCAAATAACTAATAATATTGAAAGAGTACTATCTTTTCATGATATATGTGTGTTCTCTGTTTTAATCTTTGGTTTATGTGCCCCATCTACTATAAATGTATATTTTAAGAGGTTGCATTGCACTGGACTTCAAAATGTTAATAAAATTAGGTTTTAATACAATTGAAAACTGTGAATCTGAAGTACCTGTATGTTAAGACGACAGAGGACATTTACAAAGCATCTCAAATGAATGAGATAAGGTGAGAATAAGATGAACTAATTTCTAACACATTGGAAATAGTTCATTTTAAATACAGAGATGTACATCTCAGTCTCTTGAGATGCTTAGTAAATCCTCGATTTGTTTATTGTAAACTATCACTTTTGCTAGTATTTCATTAGTTATTTGCTTAATACACTGTACAGTTTTGATTTTTTTTTTTTATATGCAAATAGAAGAGTGAACATCTTTTGCTGACTAAACTCCTTATTTTAAAAATATATGTGTCCGTTGATATTAATTTCTGAAACATTGCACTACTGAAGTCCCCTTCTATAGTATGCTACTTAGAAGGAGAATTTATAAAAATAAAAACATGTTTAGAAAGTAAAAGGTAAATAATAATATATAGTTTTGAATTCATTAACAGTATAAACAAGTATGCTCTATTATAGGTTTTCTTAACAAGTAAAGAGAGCTATTTAAGACAGCTGGCTGATGATTTTGTTTTGAAAACGTGCCTATTATCAAGTTTAGTTTTTCAGAAAAGCATAATGTAATTGTATTCAGTATTTTAGGAGAATATTGAAATAGTAAAATATATTCATTTTTATTATATTTATTTTATGTTATAACCAAATGTGAAGTAACTCACCAGGAAAGGTTAAAGTAGTTACAGTGCTAGATGTTCTTCCCCAGGGGCTTTGCAAGTTCATATATTTCTATTTTCATGTATTATTTTCTCCACATTCCCTCACTGATACAACTTTTGTTTATGTATTCATATTTTACATTACATTAAAAATATTCTAATTTACTTTCATTATTTTCTATTTTTACTTTTGTTTGAAGTAGCTACTTAAATTTATTCTAAAAACATAACTGTGGGACTTGAAAAATGAATCTACAGTTATAAAATAATTTTATTTTTACCTTTATATGTTGGCTGCCAAGTTAATAAAAGTAAATGTTAATTCTAGGCTTCTCTTTTTATCTCTATACCAAACTTGCTGGTGAGGCACCAAATTAATAATTCACCTTGAGAGTCACAAGCCCTTGGGCCGACTCTGCTTAGCTGAGTTCAAGCACTGTAAAATGGAAAATAAGTTCATTAGGCAAGTAAGTTGAAATTCTTTAGAGAAAGAAATCTGAATCATGCAGTCTGAAAAAAAGCTCTCAATATTGCACAAAATGTCTGGTACACATTAGAGAATTTTTTACCGGTATGGTAAATAAAGAAATTATTTTAAAATAAATGTTCATATATCTTATGTTGTCTACTGAATGTTTATGATTTTTGAGACTCAGATATGTTGGTCATTTTCACATATCATAGTTGTCAAACTGCGAGTTGTCGTCACACTTTGTGGCCCTCCCAAAGCGAGGGCCGCAACTGTCGGACGACAACTCGCAGTTTGACAGCTCCCACTGCCATAACTCACATTGACTCTGCTCAGGACCGAACAGCTGACAAACAATTCTTCCCAAAGACACCCCAAATATACAAACCCCCACACATGGGCATTCCCCTTTAAGGCACAAACCCCTCCACACACACAGAGACCACAAAAACACCTTCACCCCCCACCCACACAAAATCTCACCCTCACCTAATCATCATCATCACATATAATAGTTTTCACTGCCATAACTCACATTGACTCTAGTCACGACATAAAGTGCTTCAGGCCACGTGGGGCTACTGTAGCGATCACTATGAGAGATTGATAGCAGGAAGCATCAGTGTGTGACATGCCAGACTGGGGCGGGGTTGTTCTCCAGGTTCTGACAGGAGCAGGACCTGTAATGCTGTGCATTATGTACAGGAGAGCTAGGAAAGTCCTGACAGGACATAAAGCAGGGCCTGCAATACTGTGTATTATGTAGAGGAGAGCTAGGAAGTTCCTGACATGACGTAGAGCAGGGCCTGCAATGCTGTGTATTATGTAGAGGAGAGCTAGGAAGTTCCTGACATGACATAGAGCAGGGCCTGTAATGCTGTGTGTTATGTACAGGAGAGCTAGAAAGTTCCTGACATGACATAGAGCAGGGCCTGTAATGCTGTGTATTATGTAGAGGAGAGCTAGGAAGTTCCTGACATGACATAGAGCAGGGCCTGTAATGCTGTGTGTTATGTACAGGAGCCTGCATGACACAAAACAAGGCATGTCATGCTGTGCATTATGTACAGGAGAGCTAGGAAGGTCCTGACAGGACATAAAGCAGGGCCTGTAATACTGTGTATTATTTAGAGGAGCGCTAGGAAGGTCCTGACATGACATAGAGCAGTGCCTGTAATGCTGTGTGTTATGTACAGGAGAGCTTGGAAGGTCCTGACATGACATAAAGCAGGGGCTGTAATGCTGTGTGCTATGTACAGGAGAGCCTGCAAGGTCCTGACATGACATAACACACAGCATTACATGCCCTGCTTTATGTCATGTCGGGACCTTGCAGGCTCTCCTGTACATAACACACAGCATTACATGCCCTGCTTTATGTCATGTCGGGACCTTGCAGGCTCTCCTGTACATAACACACAGCATTACATGCCCTGCTTTATGTACAGGAGAGCCTGGAGGGTCCTGACATGACATAAAGCAGGGTATGTAATGCTGTCCAGTATATACAGGAAAGCTGGGAAGGTCCTGACATGACATAAAGCAGGGCCTGTAATAAAAGTGTCGGTTGGCCTTCGGCGCTCATTGCGAGGCCCGTAAAGTAGATGGTGGGAGAGGCTCGCAATGAGCTCCAAAGGCGCTCAACATGTGGCCCGCAAGCTAGAGGGGGGAAAGCCTTGCATTGTGTGGCAAACAGCATTGCCAGCCTTCACATATTATTGCCGTCATTTTTGACGGGCAAGTCGCTAGTATTCTATAATGTCCCCCCTGAAAGATATGCATCAATCTGAATAAGGGACCATTGCAATAATAGTTGTTAATTGTGTTTACTTGCAATAAAAACATAATTGTGTTGTATTGTCTCATAACATCATTTGGTTATGTTTCATTATTTCTCCAATTCAGTTCACTAGTTGAAAGAAAGTTGTTATTAACTGCACTGCAGCCTGCACATTTGCCAGGTCTGGAGGCTGGACAACAGAAAGACGTTAGAAAGGCGGGTGGTGAGTCTGGTGGGTGGTGAGTCTGATGGCATGGTTGTTACTGAGGCTGATGTGGAGGCTGCTTGCATGGATCAGTATCAAGAGCAGAACAACATAGGGATCAAACTGTATTGTCTATGGCATCTGGTGATAATCTTGCATACCATAATAATGGTGGTTCTAAGGTCTAGGGGAAAGGCGCAGCTCTACATGCAACTAGCTGCTCAATATGATTCATGATGAAATTTGAGAATATATGACAAACCTATCACAAGCAAAGGGAAACTCTTAATTATTTTGTGTCCAGATAAAGGTGCTTGGCAATAATGAAAACTTTACCTATAATATAACATAACTAGCAACTTGCCCGTCAAAAAATGACGGTCAATAAAATTTGATGCCATGGCAATGCTGGTTGGCACACAATGTTAAGCTTTTTATACTCTAAGGACCTTCGGCGCTCATTGCGAGCCTCTCCTCGCGAGCCTCCCCTCGCGTGTCCTTTTGCTCGTCTCTAAAAAAAATTTAATACTGTATATACTTGAGTATAAGCCGAGGCACCTATTTTACCACAAAATAATGGGAAAACTTAGTGACTCAAGTATAAGCCGAGGGTGGGAAATGTGCTGCCCCCTGTGTCCCTCTTGTGCCCTCTGTGTCCCCCTCTTGTGTGCCCTCTGTGCCCATTTCTTGTGTCCCCCCCTCTCTCCCCTGTGTCTCTTCCCCTCTCCCTCCCCTGTGTCTCTCCCCCTCTCCCTCCCTTATGTCTCTCCCCTCCTCTCCCTCCCCTGTGTTTCTTTCCCTCCTCTCCCTCCCCTGTGTCTCTTCCCCCCTCTCCCTTCCCTGTGTCTCTGTCCCCCCTCTCCCTCGTGTCTCTTTCCCTCTTCCTCCCTTATCACCCTCCTCCACCTTCCTCCTCATCCTCCCTCCTCATCCTCTCTCCTCAACCCTGACCCTTATCCTCTCTCCTCAACCCCCCTCCTCATCCTCCCTCCTCATCCTCTCTCCTCAACCCCCCTCCTCATCCTCCCGCCTCATCCTCTCTCCTCAACCCCCCTCCTCATCCTCTCTCCTCAAACTCCCTCCTCAACCCCCCTCTCCCTCCTCACCCCCTCCTCATCCTCAACCTCTTTCCTCAACCCCCCTCCTCAACCCCCTCCTCATCCTCAACCCCCCTCCTCAACCTCCCTCCTCAACCCCCCTCCTCATCCTCATCCCCCCTCCTCAACCTCTCTCCTCAACCCCCCTCCTCAACCCCCTCCTCATCCTCAACCCCCCTCCTCAACCTCTCTCCTCAACCCCCCCCTCATCCTCTCTTCCCTGTGTAAAATTCTGCAGTAGTTATAGTGCCATGTCCCAGATACTGAATCTGTAAACAAACTGAGCTGTCAAAATTAATTGCAATAGAGCCATATTAGAAGATGTTCACTCAAACTTCTTAAGTAAATCTTAAAGAAGAATAGGATAATATTTTACCTTTTATTAAGTTTTAAAGATGGATATTACATTAATCTCATATAATATTAATGGATTAAATTCCCCCCTCAAAAGAAGGTTAGCTTTTCGGGAATATGCGAAATTAAAAGCAAATATAGTATGCCTCCAAGAAACACACCTAAAAAAACAGTATTCTTACTTATTAAGGAATAAAAGATTTGTCTATAGTATAGCCTCCTTGTATAATAGTAAATCAAGAGGGGTATCTATTCTTTTTGATAAAGATCTGGTAGTAAAAGAAGAATTTTGTAAAATAGATGAAGGAGGACGATTTATTATATGGGTTGGAAACATAGATAATCAGTTATATACAATTGTAAATATTTATGCACCTAACCGTAAACAAGAAGGATATGTAATCAATATCCTGAAATTAGTTAACAAATTTAAAAAAGGTAAGACGATCATATGTGGGGATCTTAATTTGGTCCTGGACCCCGAGAGAGACAGGTCAAGTAAAGCCAAAGAAGAATTAGGAAATCATAGTATTAACGACTCTAAGAAAATTACAGAATTTCTTATAGAAATGGGCTATTATGATATATGGAGAGTAAAGTCTCCTCGGGTAAAAGATTACACATGTTTCTCCAAAAGATTCAATTCATATTCAATAATTGACTACATTCTAGGGGATCAATCGGTTCTGAATGACACATTTAAAATTAATATATATACAAATACAATCTCGGATCATGCCCCAAGAGCTCTAGTTTAAAAATAAATAAATTGGAAACTATAAAATAAATAGAAACTGGAGATTGGAGCCAATGATCTTGAAAGATGAAACAAGAGTTAATGAAATAAAGGGAAACTTAATAGAATTTTTGGATATGAACAATGGTTCATTTGCGTCTTTTACAATGGTTTGGCTCTCGTTTAAGGCATTTACTAGAGGTATATTAACATCTAAAACAATTTTGCTAAAAAAAGGGTGGGGAGATTATTTAAGATCTCTATATATACATCTGGAAGGTAAACATTAAATGAATAAAAAATCTCCAAATATTAAATTAAGGGAAGAGATTGGAAATATACAGCAACAAATAAAGAAGGTGGAACAGTATAAGCTGGATAGATTAATTTGGAGGTCTCAGATGGAGACATATTTAGTAGGAGAAAAAGACTGGAAAAATCTTGGCAAATAAAATGAAAAAGCAAAGAATTCATAACTGCATTCAAGAGATCAGAGGGGAGAATAATAAGGTGTATAGAGATCCTCGGGACATAAGTGATATCTTCCATAACTACTATTCTAACCTCTATAATTTGAGTAATTCAGACATAAAAATAAAAAAAAGATATAAGGGATATTGAGGAGTTGTTAAGAGATCTGAACCTCCCAAGAATTAGAGACCCTGAACAGAACATTAACTGAAGAGGAGATAGAAGAAGCGATTAACCCTGATGGGTTAGATAAGCTTTTTTATCAGATATTTGTAGAGGTAGTGAAGGCTCCTCTGGCTAGGATGTATAATGAAATAAAAGATAGTGGAGAATTTCCGGCGGAACTAACGGAAGCAAAAATTATAAATATATTAAAAGAGGATAAAGATCCGGCCGATAAGAAGAGTTATAGACCCATATCTCTTTTGAACTTTGACCTGAAATTATACTCTAAAATATTAGAAGTTTAATGAATATTCTATCTTCGGGGATTAAAAAAGGAACCCCCCTGCTGGCCCTGTCAATAAACGCTGAAAAAGCGTTTGACAGGGTCAGCTGGGAGTTCCTGCAGGTAGTGCTTCCGAAATCTGGTTTAGGGGATTTCGCAAATAAGGCGATAAGAGCCCTGTATAGTAATTTAAGAGCAAAAATGGTGGGGACAAACTTTGAGACAAACTTTTTTGGCATGAGGAATGGAACAAGACAGGGGTGTCCCCTGTCTCCGTTACTATTTGTCCTATATATTGAACCTCTGTTAGAGAAAATAAGAACAGCGAAGGACATAAGCGGCATTAAAATTGGGGAGAAAGAATATAAAACAATTATTTATGCCGATGATATGATTATCATTCTCACGGATCCTGAGAAATCTTTATTAAATCTAGAAGCGATATTAAATAGCTTCAGTAATGTCTCTTACTTTAAAGTGAATACATCTAAGACAGATATAATTACTAGAGGCTTATCCCCAGAAATTAAGTCAAATCTAAGAGAGAGATATCAATATAAGTGGAATGTAAAACAAATTAGACATTTGGGAATATACATATCTTTTGATATTAAAAATATTTTAAAAAATAACCTGTCCAATATATATAAAACTATATCAAACATTATCCAAGAGTGGAGAGCAATCTATTTATCTTGGACTGCGAGAATAGCTGCAATAAAAATGATCGTCATTCCAAAATTAACATATATCCTTAGATCTATTCCTGATATTCCCATGCTCTATTGGATAAAGAGATTTCAACAACTAATAGACACATATATCCTTCAGGATAAAAGAGCGAGGATAGTTGGTACAATTACTAGAAGAAGAATAGAGTTTGGCGGACTTGCCTCCCCATGCATAAAAGATATTTCTACAGCTATATCATTAGCCCAGATAATGTCATGGAATCTTCCATCAGTAAATCCAAATTGGAAAGAGATGGAGAAAGTATTCTTGGATTCCACCCCTATTAATGCCATAATTTGGATTTCAAGTATGGATTTGGTAAAGAACAACTTAGTGCCAAAGCATATTAAATCTCTGCTTAAATTTTGGCTGAAAATTAGATCTAAGATGAAATTATCAGTATATCCATCATTGGCCGCACCAGTAGAAATACTTAAGGCAGGGCTTAAGACAATATCCCTGGAAAAATGGATAGAGAATGGCATTTACCGTATAATAGATTTTTATGAGGAAGGCACACTACTTAGCTGGTCAAGACTACATGCCAAATTTAAACTTGATAAAAATTTGTGGCTACATTATATGAATATTCAGAGTGCTTTAAAACGGAGAGGTTTTAAAAAGGAAAATATGGATGGGTTAACACCCTTTGAACTCCTACTATATAATACAAATACCCGTCATAGAATTTCTAAATGTCAGGAGATTATCTCCCCAAATACTCTGAATAGTAAAACCCCAGGGATGTTGAAATGGGAGGAAAAATTTATAATTATCTATTAGTATGGAAGAGTAGGTTAAATCTATAAAAATGGTAAAAATATCGACTAGATCCTCTGCTAATTACGAAACATACTTCAAAATGGTCAACATGTGGTACCGTACACCGGACTCAATTAAAACATTTTCTCATAATGATATAGTATTGTGTTGGAAAGAGTGTGGTTTGAGAGCTGATGTTAAACATGTTTGGTGGGAATGTACCAAAGTGAAGACCTTTTGGAGGAAATGCTCTTTATGGCTGGAGATGTTAATCGAAGCTGAAATCCCCTTTAATCCAGATGTGCTACTACTCCACATTAATCTAAAGGAGACATTTCCAAAAGAATATTTTTTACTATTTCATATAGAGATGTCTCGAATAGTTCGCCAGCGGACTGTTCCCGGTGAACATAGCATGTTCGCGTTCGCGGCGAACTGCGAACATATGCGATATTCGACCCGCCCCGTATACTTTATCATTGAGCAAACTTTGACCCTGCAACTCACAGACACATTCCAGCCAATCAGCATCATACCCTGCCCTCCACACCCTTCTACCTCATGGACAGCAGCCATTTTGATATCATAACTAACTTGCAGTCTTACTGAGAGGAGGAAGAGTGTAGGTGATGCTGATTGAATAGGGAAATCAATAGCTAGGCAAGTTTATTCAGTGTCCAGTGCAGTGCTGAAGGACTTATCAGATCTCTGCTGTAAACACAGCACCCCAAAAAGCCCCTTTTAGGGCTATAACATCGTTTTTTTGTTTTTGTTTTTTTATGTCTAATCTAACTTCATTTGCCTGTCTCCCTGCTAGCCCCTGCTAGCAAGTGTGTGTGTCAGGGTCATAGCTTATACTGTGTGTGCACAGTGCAACCAATACAATCTTGTTTACTAGATGTCTACTTTTAAAAAAACAAAACTTTTATTTAGTTAAATCTTAGTTCATTTGCCTGACCGCCAATCTAAGTTCATTTGCCTGACCGCTAGCCAGTGTATGTGTCAGGCTTACAAGTACTGTGCCAAGTTCTCAGAGAGAATGTTGTGTGCATGCTTGAGCTCTAAACAAAAGGCTTTTTAGGGTCTTAGTCCCTCAAATACAAGTTTTATTTTAACACCTTTCTGTTTATAAGCACTTTGTGCACGGTGTTGTTCATTTTTGGGAGTTTTTGTGGTATTTTTCTTAGTTTAATTTAAGTTTTAGTTTTCTGGGAGTCAGGCTCAGCTCTCTATCCCAGGAGAGTGAGCTGTCTCCTGGATACTTTGCCACAACCCTCCCTTAGCACTTCACCTTCACTCCTGGAGCTTTTTTTACTTTGACTTTTTTTTAAAGTTTTTCAGGTTTTGTTAAAGTTTTGTTTGTTTGGTGTTGGGTTTTATGTTTTGGGGGAAGAGAAGACAAGTAACATCTTTGTAGGCAGTGGGGGGGAAAACAATTTGAAGTTTTGTTTAAAAGGCTTTTTTAACATCTGACACAGAGACACAGAGGGGTTAAAAAGCCTCTGTGTTCTCTGTGTTGTTGCAATTAGCAACACCTTGCAACAGGCCATTAACCCTTCCACTGCCAAACATCATCTCTCTCTCTCCCTTAGTTTTGTCTTTTTGTTTCTTTTTCACACTTTTATATATAAAAAAAAAAAAGAAAACAGTAAAAAAATCATAAAACAAAAAATAAAAATAAATAAAACAAATAAACTAAAAAAAAAGGGTCTAAACATGAGGGATAAGACCACTAAGAAGCCTCAGGGGTCAAAAGGGGGAATAATGGCCCCTGAAAATCCTAGCTGCAGCACTGCACAGCATAGGCCCCAGGCAGATAAGGCAGCCCCAGCTCCTGGTGGTTCTGCCAGCAGACCTACCCCTGTGGCTAATACCTGGTCACAGGTGGTTTCTGCTGGCCCCAGTAATACCACCGCTGGGGCTGAGGGGCAGATCACTAGGAAGCATGGGGTTAAATGTCAGATGTCTGGGGTCTACAGCATTGATATCTATCTGCGTGCTGCAGCTAACGTCATCAGCCCCTCTGTTATAGTAGCAGCCAGCAAAATGTACGGGAAAGCAGTTTTCTTTACCCGTACGCTGGCTGCTGCTCACATTCTTGTACAGAGAGGCATCACAGTGGGGGGATTATATGTCCCAATAGAACCCCTGGAAGGGTTGGGCACAAAAGTAACACTCTCTAATGTGCCCCCCTTCCTACCAGACTCCCTCCTGCGCCCCCACCTGCTAACCCTAGGGGAAGTAAAAACACCATTTATTAAAATTCCCCTGGGGTGCAGAGAGAGAGCACTTCGTCATGTGCTCTCTTTCAAGAGGCAGGTACAAATGTGCCTGCCTCAGGGCGCAGAAAACATAGAGGGGTCTTTTGGGGTTCCATTTGAGGGGGTGCTGTACAGGATTTTTTACAGCACTACGGAGGTGCAGTGCTATCATTGCAAGGGGTTGGGGCATACACGTAGGTATTGTCCTAATGTAAAGCATCATGCCCCAGCCCCAGCAAATGACACCTCCGTCAGTACGGCACCCATCCCCGCTGAGCCCATAACAGCGGGGACCTCAAGGGTCATGGCCCCCCCACAGAGCTCAGGCAAGGAGGCCGTTCCTCAAGCCACCACCACGGCCTCCAAACCCCCTTCTTCCCCAAAAAAGCCATCTGTGTCTGTGGTCTCCAGCAAGACTGCAGACACGGGGAAAAAGGGGAAGAATGTCACCGGTCCTCCCAGTGTCACAGCTGCATCTCCCAAGTCCCAATCTGCCCCCATCATAATTACATCAGTTAGTGTGGGGGCACAGTGTAAGCAGAGGGATAATAAGCCCTCTGCAGGGGAGGCAGCTAGTGGCAGCTCCTCTTCCAGGAGTGACGTCCCCAGGAAGAGGAAGCATAAAACCAACAGGGAGGTTGCTGATAAGTGGGAAGTGCTCTATAGTGGAGCACCTCCTTCTAAAAGCAAGAAGAGGAACAAAACATCTCCTCCTCATCCGGTGACATTGTCTGGCCCAGTTATTAAGCTCAGCCAGCCGGTGCCAGACCACACAACTCTCTCTCCAGGTTAATGTGGAAAAGGGTCTGGAGGAAAAGCAGGGGCAAGAGGGTCTCCCAAGTGAGGCAGGGGTAGACAAGAAAGATCAGGTTCTGCCTCTGGCCTTTGAGGGGGGACCCAACAAAGCCCCTGCTGAATGGGTAGTCAGTGTCCCTGAGGTGCTGAGCTTCAAGGGCACCAGTCAGTCTCCTCCTCCAGTGTCACTCTCTAGTGACGTACCTCGGGCTTTGTTAGAGCCCCAGGCCGAGTCACTACTGGAGGGGGGGAATATAGGCATGACCCCCATTCAGGACCCCATGGATTTGTCTGTCAGGGGGGATGTGGCACAAGGGGAAGTGGAAATGGGGGAGGGTGATAAAACAGGTTTTCCTGTTAACATCATGGGAGAGCCTGTCTACCCTCCTCAGCCGTCCACTGACCCTAACATCGGTGCCATCCAAGCTGAGCAAGCAGCGGTGGAACTGGCAGAGGAGGCATATAAAGCCTCCAAGGCTTCCATTAAGGAAGCCATGCCAGCCACTGCTGTCCAGCCAGCTACCCCTGAATGCACTCCTGAAGCTACAGGGGTGCAGCAGCAATCCAAGGGTCCATTATTTACCTTGAAGGGTGCTAAAGGGACTCCTTCTGTATCATCTAAGATGGGGTCCCTGAGAATAAAGCTGAGGAAACTGACTCCAGCCGGGGAGGATGGAGTAAAAGCCCTCAGCCAAGAGGAGCCCAGGGGTGACCCACTAGAAGGAACATCAGATTCTGGGTGGGTTATCCCTGTCAAGGAAATAGATCTATTCCTTGAGAGCACCCTTCATGGACAAAAGAAAAGGAAGGTGCGGCTGGCCTTGGAGAGGTGGAAGAATATGTTGTTTATTCTCCACTCTCTCCAGCAATATCTAGTGGTCAGCACTAGGGCCAAGAATTCTGGGACTGCGGAGCATCTCCGCGTCCGGAAATTCTATAAAATGTGCGTGTCCTATCAGCAGTCTCAAGGGTCTGAGGAACGCACAATTCCTGACACGCAGTAATGGCTTTGCACATCAGCACGCTAAATACCAATGGCTGTCAAGACAGTTTCCGCAGGTTCCAGGTACTCTCCTATTTATATCAGGGAGGGTGCTCTGTGAGCTTCCTGCAGGAAACTCACACCACTCTAGAGGCTGAGGCCTCGTGGCAACTGGAGTGGAGAGGCCGGGTCTTCTTCAGCCACTTCACATCGGCGTCATGTGGAGTGGTGACCCTGTTCTCAGAGTCTTTTCAGCCAGAGCTGCTGCTTGTGAAAGCTGTTATCCCAGGCCGTCTAATCCACCTCCGGGTCCGAGAGCAGGGTAGCATCATTAACCTAGTTAATATATATGCCCCTGCTGGAGGGCTCGAGAGAGTGAGGTTCCTCGCCAGACTGTCCCAGTTTTTGGAGACGGTTGACGCAGATGAGTGTTTGGTACTCGGGGGTGATTTCAACTGCATCCTCGACGCTCTGGACCGGAATAGTCCAGAGCCGTACCCGCCTTCTGCGTCAGCCCTGCGTGAGATCATCGCCCGCTTCTCCCTGGAGGACATCTGGCGAGAGCAGAACCCAGGGGCATCAGACGTTTTCACCTACGTCAGGGTGAGAGCCGGTCTGGTGTCCCACTCCCGGATCGACAGACTATATATATCTAGTCACTATATGTCACGAGTCGGTTCTTGTGCCATTAGGCTGGCTCCATTCACAGACCACAACTGTGTGTCTGTGACAGTGGCGCTAACGCCAACAGCGCCACGAGCCGCCTATTGTCACTTCAACAATGCTTTGTTGAAGGACCAGGGGCTCGTGACATTGATCCGGGAGTTTTGGACGGACTGGAGGGGTTGCAAGGGGGACTTTGCCACGTTAAAACTGTGGTGGGACGTGGGCAAGGTTCATTTGCGACTTCTGTGTCAGGAATATACCAAGGGTGCGAGTGGGCAGCGCGAAGCTGAGTTGGAGTCACTCCGGGGGGAGGTACTCCATCTGGAGCAGAGGCTTTTCACTTGTAGGGACCAATCCCTGCAGAGCGAGTATGTAGAGAGGAAGGGTGTCCTCTGTGACCTGGAACGACACCAGGCCAAGGGGGCATACGTGCGCAGCCGCTTAGGTTTTCTCAAAGATCTAGACCGTGGCTCGCGCCTCTTCTACTCACTGGAGAAAAAGGGGGGTAACAGTAGGCACATCACCTGTCTTCTAGATGAAGACGGTGCCCCCCTTACAGATCCGGAGAGTATCCGGGATAGAGCCCGGAACTTTTATAAAGATCTTTACTCTTCGGATCCCATTTCTCCAGACGCCTGCAGGGTGCTATGGGAGGGGCTCCCCACAGTCAGTGAGGGTGTAAGAGAGCGGCTTGATATACCACTGTCTTTTCAAGAGCTCTCTGAAGCCCTCCGTGCCATGTCCTGTGAGAAGTCTCCAGTACTGGACGGACTGACTGTAGAGTTTTTCCAATTTTTCTGGGAGACTCTGGGACCTGATTTCCATCTGGTCCTTGGGGAAGCCCTGGAGACCGGGGAGATGCCCCTGTCTTGTCGCAGGGCAGTACTTGCCCTGCTGCCCAAAAAGGGGGATCTCCGGCTTATTAAGAACTGGCGACCGGTCTCTCTGCTCAGCACGGACTACAAGATTGTAGCTAAAGCCATCTCGCTTAGACTTGGGTCTGTGCTGGCAGAATTGGTTCACCCTGACCAGTCCTATGCGATCCCGGGCCGGACTATCTTTGATAGTATCTTTCTGGTCCGGGATCTATTGCATTATTCTCGCAGGACTGGTCTGTCACTCGCCTTTCTCTCTTTAGATCAAGAGAAGGCGTTTGACAGGGTGGACCATGGTTACCTCATAGCCACTTTGCAAGCGTACGGCTTTGGCCCACAGTTTGTGGGCTTTATAAGAACGCTGTACGCCTCTGCAGAGTGTTTACTTAAAATCAATTGGTCCCTAACAGCACCTTTGGTATTTGGACGAGGGGTGCGTCAAGGATGTCCCTTGTCTGGACAGTTATATGCACTGGCCATTGAGCCTTTCCTCTGCCTACTGAGGAAAAGGCTCACAGGGCTGGTGCTAAAAGATCCAGACATGCGGATTGTCCTTTCAGCTTATGCTGACGATGTGCTCCTCGTGGCCCAGGATCCAGTTGATCTTGAGCTGGCAAAACAGTGCCAGGAGGTATATTCAGCTGCCTCCTCCGCTCAGATCAACTGGTCCAAATGCACAGGCCTTTTAGAGGGTAATTTACAGGTAGACTCTTTGCCTCCCACGTTTCGTGACATCACGTGGGAGGCAGATGTCATTAAATATCTGGGGGTCTACCTGTCCGCTGCGGACGCTTCCGTCCCAGACAACTGGAGGGAGTTAGAGGGCAGTGTCCTCTCTCGTCTGGGACGATGGAGGGGTCTAGCAAAAATGCTTTCCCTTAGGGGGCGGACTCTAGTGGTGAATCAGCTGGTGGCTTCTCAGATCTGGCACCGGCTGATTTGTCTGAGTCCGACCCCCGAGTTTGTCACCAATATCCAGAGGAATTTGTTAGATTTCCTCTGGATGGGAAGGCATTGGGTCTCTGCAGGGGTGGCAAGTCTGCCTTTTGTGGAGGGTGGACAGGGAGTAGTTTGTGTGTGCTCCCAGTTGTCCACCTTCCGCCTTCAGTACCTGCAGAGATACCTATATGCAGATCCCTCTCCGCAGTGGTGCGCACTGGCATCCAGCTTTTATCGCCAGTTGCGCAACCTGGGGTATGACCGGCAATTATTTCTGATCAGGCCCGAGGGGTTTGGAAAAGACCTCTCTGTGTTGCCGGCATTCTACCAGGAAACCCTCAAGGCCTGGAGCATGGTCTCCGTGACCAGGCAGGGCGTGCCTTTGGGGGATGAAATATTCACAGAGCCCCTGCTATTTAATGCAGCAGTGGGGGCTCCAATGTTACAGTCCCCCAGTATCATCCGCCGCCTTAGTCATGCACGGATGACCCGAGTCGGGGATCTCCTGGAATACGGGCGTTCTGATTGGGTGTCACCCCAGGAGCTTGCGCTCCGTTTGGGATATGTGACGCCCAAAGTCTCAGGGCGCTTGCTCCAGGAGATTAGAGATGCCATTTCCCCCGACTCGCGCACCTTCCTTCGCGGGGCTTTGCAGGCCGGAGTGCCACATGCACCTTTCAACACCCCTTCTCCGGCTGTTTGCATTGGACACAAGCCCCGTGTTTCCCCTCAGGCTCCTCCTGTCCCCAACCTCTCGAGGTTGAGGGACATACCCTCGGCATGCTTTCGCGGCATGCCGAGGAAGAGCTTATATTCTCTCGTGCTCCATACAGTGCACTTCCTTGCCCTCGTGACCCGTCCCGATACCATCTGGAGGCGGGTCCTACCAGCTGACGAGGGCAAGAGGCCCCGGTGGAGGGAACTTTATTCTGATTTAGTTCCAAGACCCACCGGGGACTTGAGTTGGAGAGTGCTCCATGGTGCACTGAGCACGGGAGAGTACTTAGCTAAATTCATGGACTCTCCCTCCACTTGTCCATTCTGTGGCAAGGGAGAGTCCGTGTATCATATTTATTTTAGTTGCGCCAGACTGCAGCCCCTCTTGTCACTCTTGAGGGGCCTCCTCCTGCAGTTCTGGCTGCATTTCTCCCCTCACATTTTTATTTTTGGGCACCCAGTGTCCCGGGGCAATAAGGCCAGGGACCTCCTCGTCAACCTGCTCCTGGCATTAGCCAAATTGGCTATATATAAGTCCAGGAAGCAGTGTTTGATAGGGGGGGTTCCCTTGTCACCTGAGGCCATGTTCCGGGTGTTGGTGCGCTCCCGTATCCGGGCAGAGTACCACCTGGCTTTGTCCACTGGGGGAATGGATGAGTTTGTCTCCCAGTGGGCTGTAGATGGTGTGCTCTGCTCGGTATCCCCCCATCCGGTTTCTTTTTCTCTTCACCTCCTAAAATGATTTTTATTTACTTTACAGATCATGTTTTTCTCATAATTTTAAAATACACTGTGCCAAGTTCTCAGAGAGAATGTTGTGTGCATGCTTGAGCTCTAAACAAAAGGCTTTTTAGGGTCTTAGTCCCTCAAATACAAGTTTTATTTTAACACCTTTCTGTTTATAAGCACTTTGTGCACGGTGTTGTTCATTTTTGGGAGTTTTTGTGGTATTTTTCTTAGTTTAATTTAAGTTTTAGTTTTCTGGGAGTCAGGCTCAGCTCTCTATCCCAGGAGAGTGAGCTGTCTCCTGGATACTTTGCCACAACCCTCCCTTAGCACTTCACCTTCACTCCTGGAGCTTTTTTTACTTTGACTTTTTTTTAAAGTTTTTCAGGTTTTGTTAAAGTTTTGTTTGTTTGGTGTTGGGTTTTATGTTTTGGGGGAAGAGAAGACAAGTAACATCTTTGTAGGCAGTGGGGGGGAAAACAATTTGAAGTTTTGTTTAAAAGGCTTTTTTAACATCTGACACAGAGACACAGAGGGGTTAAAAAGCCTCTGTGTTCTCTGTGTTGTTGCAATTAGCAACACCTTGCAACAGGCCATTAACCCTTCCACTGCCAAACATTATCTCTCTCTCTCCCTTAGTTTTGTCTTTTTGTTTCTTTTTCACACTTTTATATTTTTAAAAAGAAAACAGTAGAAAATCATAAAAGAAAAAAATATAAATAAATAAAACAAATAAACTAAAAAAAAAAAGGATCTAAACATGAGGGATAAGACTATTAAGAAGCCTCAGGGGTCAAAAGGGGGAATAATGGCCCCTGAAAATCCTAGCTGCAGCACTGCACAGCATAGGCCCTAGGCAGATAAGGCAGCCCCAGCTCCTGGTGGTTCTACCAGCAGACCTACCCCTGTGGCTAATACCTGGTCACAGGTGGTTTCTGCTGGCCCCAGTAATACCACCGCTGGGGCTGAGTGGCAGATCACCAGGAAGCATGGAGTTAAATGTCAGATGTCTGGGGTCTACAGCATTGATATCTATCTGCGTGCTGCAGCTAATGTCATCAGCCCCTCTGTTATAGTAGCAGCCACCAAAATGTACGGGAAAGCAGTTTTCTTTACCCGTACGCTGGCTGCTGCTCACATACTTATACAGAGAGGCATCACAGTGGGGGGATTATATGTCCCAATAGAACCCCTGGAAGGGTTGGGCACAAAAGTAACACTCTCTAATGTGCCCCCCTTCCTACCAGACTCCCTCCTGCGCCCCCACCTGCTAACCCTAGGGGAAGTAAAAACATAATTTATTAAAATTCCCCTGGGGTGCAGAGAGAGAGCACTTCGTCGTGTGCTCTCTTTCGAGAGGCAGGTACAAATGTGCCTGCCTCAGGGTGCAGAAAACATCGAGGGGTCTTTTGGGGTTCTATTTGAGGGGGTGCTCTACAGGATTTTTTACAGCACTACGTAGGTGCAGTGCTATCATTGCAAGGGGTTGGGGCATACACGTAGGAATTGTCCTAATGTAAAGCATCATGCCCCAGCAAATGGCACCTCCGTCAGTACAGCACCCATCCCCGCTGAGCCCATAACAGCGAGGACCTCAAGGGTCATAGCCCCCCCCACAGAGCTTAGGCAAGGAGGCCGTTCCTCAAGCCACCACCACGGCCTCCAAACCCCCTTCTTCCCCAAAAAAGCCATCTGTGTCTGTTGTCTCCAGCAAGACTGCAGACATGGGGAAAAAGGGGAAAAATGTCACCGGTACTCCCAGTGTCACAGCTGCATCTCCCAAGTCCCAATCTGCCCCCACCATAATTACATCAGTTAGATTGGGGGCACAGTGTAAGCAGAGGGATAATAAGCCCTCTGCAGGGGAGGCAGCTAGTGGCAGCTCCTCTTCCAGGAGTGACGTCCCCAGGAAGAGGAAGCATAAAACAAACAGGGAGGTTGCTGATAAGTGGGAAGTGCTCTATAGTGGAGCACCTCCCTCTAAAAGCAAGAAGAGGAAAAAACATCTCCTCCTCATCCGGTGACATTGTCTGGCCCGGTTATTAAGCTCAGCCAGCCGGTGCCAGACCACACATCTCTCTCTCCAGACCCTATAGGGGTTAATATGGAAAAGGGTCTGGAGGAAAAGCAGGGACAAGAGGGTTTCCCAAGTGAGGCAGGGGTAGACAAGAAAGATCAGGTTCTGCCTCTGGCCTTTGAGGGGGGTCCCAATAAAGCCCCTGCTGAATGGGTAGTCAGTGTCCCTGAGTTGCTGAGCTTCAATGGCACCAGTCAGTCTCCTCCTCCAGTGTCACTCTCTAGTGAACTACCTCGGGATTTGTTAGAGCCCCAGGCCGAGTCACTACTAGAGGGTGGGAATATAGGCATGACCCCCATTCAGGACCCCATGGATTTGTCTGTCAGGGGTGATGTGGCACAAGGGGAAGTGGAAATGGGGGAGGGTGATAAAACAGGTTTTCCTGTTAACATCATGGGAGAGCCTGTCTACCCTCCTCAGCCGTCCACTGACCCTAACATCGGTGCCATCCAAGCTGATCAAGCAGCGGTGGAACTGGCAGAGGAGGCATATAAAGCCTCCAAGGCTTCCATTAAGGAAGCCATGCCAGCCACTGCTGTCCAGCCAGCTACCCCTGAATGCACTCCTGAAGCTACAGGGGTGCAGCAGCAATCCAAGGGTCCATTATTTACCTTGAAGGGTGCTAAAGGGACTCCTTCTGTATCATCTAAGAGGGGGTCCCTGAGAATAAAGCTGAGGAAACTGACTCCAGCCGAGGAGGATGGAGTAAAAGCCCTCAGCCAAGAGGAGCCCAGGGTGACCCACTAGAAGGAACATCAGATTCTGGGTGGGTTATCCCTGTCAAGGAAATAGATCTATTCCTTGAGAGCACCCTTAATGGACAAAAGAAAAGGAAGATGCGGCTGGCCTTGGAGAATTGGAAGAATATGTCGTTTATTCTCCACTCTCTCCAGCAATATCTAGTGGTCAGCACTAGGGCCAAGAATTCTGGGACTGCGGAGCATCTCCGTGTCCGGAAATTCTATAAAATGTGCGTGTCCTATCAGCAGTCTCAAGGGTCTGAGGAACGCACAATTCCTGACACGTAGTAATGGCTTTGCACATCAGCACGCTAAATACCAATGGCTGTCAAGACAGTTTCCGCAGGTTCCAGGTACTCTCCTATTTATATCAGGGAGGGTACTCTGTGAGCTTCCTGCAGGAAACTCACACCACTCCAGAGGCTGAGGCCTCGTGGCAACTGGAGTGGAGAGGCAGGGTCTTCTTCAGCCACTTCACATCGGCGTCATGTGGAGTGGTGACCCTGTTCTCAGAGTCTTTTCAGCCAGAGCTACTGCTTGTGAAAGCTGTTATCCCAGGCCATCTAATCCACCTCCGGGTCCGAGAGCAGGGTAGCATCATTAACCTAGTTAATATATATGCCCCTGCTGGAGGGCCCGAGAGAGTGAGGTTCCTCGCCAGACTGTCCCAGTTTTTGGAGACGGTTGACGCAGATGAGTGTTTGGTACTCGGGGGTGATTTCAACTGCACCCTCAACGCTCTGAACCGGAATAGTCCAGAGCCGTACCCGCCTTCTGCGTCAGCCCTGCGTGAGATCATCGCCCGCTTCTCCCTGGAGGACATCTGGCGAGAGCAGAACCCAGGGGCATCAGACGGTTTCACCTACGTCAGGATGAGAGCCGGTCTGGTGACCCACTCCCGGATCGACAGACTATATATATCTAGACACTATATGTCACAAGTTGGTTCTTATGCCATTAGGCTGGCTCCGTTCACAGACCACAACTGTGTGTCTGTGACGGTGGTGCTAACGCCAACAGCGCCACGAGACGCCTATTGGCACTTCAACAATGCTTTGTTGAAGGACCAGGGGCTCGTGACATTGATCCGGGAGTTTTGGACGGACTGGAGGGGTTGCAAGGGGGACTTTGTCACGTTAAAACTGTGGTAAGACGTGGTTAAAGTTCATTTGCGACTTCTGTGTCAAGAATATACCAAACGTGCAAGTGGGCAGCGCAAAGCTGAGTTGGAGTCACTCCGGGGGGAGGTACTCCATCTGGAGCAGAGGCTTTTCACTTGTAGGGACCAATCCCTGCAGAGCGAGTATGTAGAGAGGAAGGGTGTCCTCTGTGACCTGGAGCGACACCAGGCCAAGGGTGCATACTTGCGTAGCCGCTTAGGTTTTCTCAAAGATCTAGACCGCGGCTCGCGCCTCTTCTACTCACTGGAGAAAAAGGGGGGTAACAGTAGGCACATCACCTGTCTTCTAGATGAAGACGATGCCCCCCTTACAGATCAGGAGAGTATCCGGGACAGAGCCCGGAATTTTTATAAAGATCTTTACTCTCCGGATCCCATTTCTCCAGACGCCTGCAGGGTGCTATGGGAGGGTCTAACCACAGTCAGTGAGGGTGTAAGAGAGCGGCTTGATATACCACTATCTTTTCAAGAGCTCTCTGAAGCCCTCCATGCCATGTCTTGTGAGAAGTCTCCAGGATTGGACGGACTGACTGTAGAGTTTTTCCAATTTTTCTGGGAGACTCTGGGACCTGATTTCCATCTGGTCCTTGGGGAAGCCCTGGAGACCGGGAGATGCCCCTGTCTTGTCGCAGGGCAGTACTTGCCCTGCTCCCCAAAAAACGGGATCTCCGGCTTATTAAGAGCTGGTGACCGGTCTCTCTGCTCAGCACAGACTACAAGATTGTAGCTAAAGCCATCTCGCTTAGACTTGGGTCTGTGCTGGCAGAATTGGTTCACCCTGACCAGTCCTATGCGATCCCGGGCCGGACTATCTTTGATAGTATCTTTCTGGTCCGGGATCTATTGCATTATTCTCGCAGGACTGGTCTGTCACTCGCCTTTCTCTCTTTAGATCAAGAGAAGGCGCTTGACAGGGTGGACCATGGTTACCTCATAGCCACTCTGCAAGCATATGGCTTTGGCCCACAGTTTATAAGAACGCTGTACGCCTCTGCAGAGTGTTTACTTAAAATCAATTGGTCCCTTACAGCACCTCTGGTATTTGGACGAGGGGTGCGTCAAGGATGTCACTTGTCTGGACAGTTATATGCACTGGCCATCGAGCCTTTCCTCTGCCTACTGAGGAAAAGGCTCACAGGGCTGGTGCTAAAAGATCCAGATATGCGGATTGTCCTTTCATCTTATGCTGACGATATGCTCCTCGTGGCCCAGGATCCAGTTGATCTTGTGCTGGCAAAACAGTGCCAGGAGGTATATTCAGCTGCCTCCTCCGCTCAGATCAACTGGTCCAAATGCACAGGCCTTTTAGAGGGTAATTTCCAGGTAGACTCTGCCTCCCACGTTTCGTGACATCACGTGGGAGGCAGATGTCGTTAAATATCTGGGGGTCTACCTGTCCGCTGCGGACGCTTCCGTCCCAGACAACTGGAAGGAGTTAGAGGGCAGTGTGCTCTCTAGTCTGGGACGATGGAGGGGTCTAGCAAAAATGCTTTCCCTTAGGGGGCGGACTCTAGTGGTGAATCAGCTGGTGGCTTCTCAGATCTGGCACCGGCTGAATTGTCCGACCCCTGAGTTTGTCACCAATATCCAGAGGAATTTGTTAGATTTCCTCTGGATGGGAAGGCATTGGGTCTCTGCAGGGGTGGCAAGTCTGCCTTTGGGTGGAGGTGGACAGGGAGTAGTTTGTGTGTGCTCCCAGTTGTCCACCTTCCGCCTTCAGTACCTGCAGAGATACTTATATGCAGATCCCTCTCCGCAGTGGTGCGCACTGGCATCCAGCTTTTATTGGAAGTTGTGCAACCTGGGGTATGACCGGCAATTATTTCGGATCAGGCCCGAGGGGTTTGGGAGAGACCTCTCGGTGTTGCCGGCATACTACCAGGAAACCCTCAAGGCCTGGAGCATGGTCTCCGTGACCAGGCAGGGCGTGCCTTTGGGGGATGAAATATTCACAGAGCCCCTGCTATTTAATCCAGCAGTGGGGGCTCCAATGTTACAGTCCCCCAGTATCATCCGCCGCCTTAGTCATGCACGGATGACCCGAGTCGGGGATCTCGTGGAATACGGGCGTTCTGATTGGGTGTCACCCCAGGAGCTTGCGCTCCGTTTGGGATATGTGACGACCAAAGTCTCAGGGCGCTTGCTCCCGGAGATTAGGGATGCCATCTCCCC